>JBAMBL010002104.1:0-87204 GCA_037043405.1 Drosophila subquinaria
TCGAGTGCACTCGACTGATCCGCTTGTTTCATTTAAAGACCTACAAATGTCGCGTTCTCGATCCTGGAAATACTCATATCTATATTTTATCTTCTGCAGATACGGTTTGTGTCGACACAAAACTTGTTGCCATACGAATACCTTAAGATGATAGCCACTATGGACGAAGTTCAATGACATAGAAAATGCTGGAAAAAAATCATAGAAGATGATAAAAACTTTTAAATTTAAAAAAAAAATAGTTTCCCATTCTTTTTTTTAATTTTTCAGCCTTTTTTCCCTGCTTTCTTTGGCCGTTTTGTGTTTTTTTTTTCGGAAAATATTTGGCATCACTGAACTGCACTTAACAATCTGAAATAAAAATAGATTTTTATAAAGTTTTTGCTCGCACAGTCAGTAATAGTAGTTTAATGCCATGTCGCTTTTAGAAATGCAAAGCTAAAATCTATTTAAGTTTGCCCAACTGCCTACACGTGCGGTTATCCTTGCCGTTGCAGGCGAGTGTAGTGTTTGTGACATCATTTACGCCATCGCCTACGTTGTTGTTGGCGGTGCAAGAGCAACAGTAACAGCAACAGCAACAGTAACGACAGCAGCAGCAGCAACAGACATCAACCCACACGCACTGGCCTGTTTTGCGTGACGTCACTGCGAGCGAGACAGCTCTATGGTCGCTATTCAATTGGAGCAGTTCAGCAGGTGCAGACCAAATGCGACGTCATATGGAGCAAGATGGCAACAAAGAGAGTATGCCATAACAGCGACGTCATCGACGCACGTGCTTGCTGTCGACTAAGGCCAGAGCGAGATAGCGGGAGAGCGAGAACGTTACCGGCCGGCGTTTTGCCTCTGCGTCTGCCTCTGTCTCTGCTTCTGTCTGTCTCTGCCTCTGTCTCTGCCTCTGTTGCTGGCAGCGCAGTCAGGCGATGCGTCGTGGTTTTCATTCATGTGGCGAGCGCGCTCCGTTGCGCATGTCCATGACAGCCCGTCACGGACACGCGTCGCCACCCAACATGATGACGTCTTTGTTTATTGATTGAAATCAAGTGCTCGTAGCATGCATGATTTCGTGACGTCACGGCGTGTGCGACCAGTCGACCGCTAAAACGGTTACGCTATAAATAATGACATGCTAATTAACGCTGGAAATTGATAATCGCCAGTAGGCTCGGATATACAGAATATTAGATTCCACATTAATTGATGTGTTCTATGCACCTGCCGTGTGGGCGTAAGGCTATAGCAGTTCCTTAAGTTAAAGTCAGTTCAATGTCATCATCAAATTATACATCCGACCATTTTCCAATCTACTTATTGATTTTTATTTTAGAGATACTCGGTCCTATAATTAGGGCTTGTCCGCAGAGGTCAAAGACTCAACGATTGTGTCGACGTCACATACTATAGATATTTTTTCAAGCATCTCGGGCTGTTTGATGGATGTGTGTGATAATGATAACAATGTGAATACACGAATAATGAGCGAGCAAACAAAGCGTATGACAACGTTGGACATACGCAAATAAAGCTGTTGCCTACTTAGCGGATACGTGGACTCCCAATCACCAATCAACGGGGACGCAATCGAAACAAAGCGGAAACAGACCATAAAATCAATTCTTTTATTACATCAATGCTATGTGTATTTGGCATCCGGTTGCGTGACGTGGAATTATCTATCGTATGTGCTCATACATTTAATGGTTTAATAATGTGCATAAAACATTTTCATGTCCTCAAAATTAAACCTTGAACCTGCGAAAGTGAAAACAAATGGTCTAACTACGGCAATAAAAACATAATTGATTGCTTGTAATATTTTCTTTATTGTTAATAATTTATTTACACGTTTATTTTTAATTATTAATAGTTTAATAAAAAAAGGTTTTGTTTATTTATTTAATAATTTATGTATTCATTATTAAGTAACTATATAAGTGATTAAAAAACTGCAATGTAAATGCTTCAGTTTTAAAATTTTATTTAATTAATTTATTTAATTTATTTTTATTATTGAATTTATGTAATAAATTTAAAAAAAAAATTTTTAGCTTTTGTAAAGGAAAATGCATTATAATAAATGTAAAATTATAAAATTGATTACAAACAATTATAAGACTGCAATATAAATACTTCAACTAAAATTGAATTTTTTAATAAATAAGTTGTAAGTCAAAAATAAAAGTTCTATGGCTAAAAATAAGCTTTCCTCACCGCCGTAACTATTACGGCTTTAAACGTGCAATATATTGTTGCATCAGCAATATTACATTAAATTTGAATGTATATGGGGCGTATACGCGATATTGTGACATGTTCGCCTTAAAATGCAATTTAGCCAAACAGCAAATTTGAAAATAGCCCAAAATTGCAGCAAAAGTTAGAAAAGTGAATTCACAAGAGGCCAAAAGAAAAAAGAAGCCAAAAAAAAAAAAAAAACAAAAGAAATAAAAACGAGTACGTATATAATATAATGACAATAATTCGCTATGCCACAAAATGCACCTGCAGGCTAAGCAGACTAGCTCCAAAAATATGCATAGGATGTTTATGGGGGTCTCTTGGTTTATTGTAATGCTAGGTAATGGTTAGGTGGGTCATCGATAAACTGGGCATGTCCGCAAAGTCCGGGAAAGAGCAACAGCAACAGCAACGGCAACGGCTCAACAGAAACAAAAAAAAGCAAAAGGGTTGCCGAAACCAAAAGCAATTTATGCAAATGACTCCAAAGGCGCCGTCAGAAATGCGACGTCTAGCGGCAGCAGCAACAACAACAATTACAACAACAACAACAATGAAAATCGCAATGGCAAAACGCAAAGTGCCGCATGCTAATTGAAATCTGGCAATGCGACTGAATGAGCGAGAGAGAGAGAGAGACGTAGAAAAATCAAAGCCTAAATAGCAATCAAAAAGAGCTAAAATTCCTTAAATTAAACTCACGAACTTTGAGCAACGATGCGAAAACGATACATGCATTAAAGCCAGCAGCAACAATACGAGGCAACAACACTAACAACAACAACAACTCTAAATAGACGTAGCAAAACGAAGCAAATTTGGCTCAGCACATTTAGAATATCATCACAAAATAAAAATACGAAAAAAAAAAAAAAATAAAAGACAAAAGGCAAAATAAACGCAAAGGCAACAAAAGCAAGGAGTGCCAAAACTTTTGGCTTGGCTTCGACTTTTGCCTGGCATGTCATGCTTAATACAGCCAATAAAACGAGCAACAACAACAACAACAACCTTAACGGCAACCCCACATAACAGCAACAACAACAACAGCAACAGCAACAACATCTTGGAAGCGACTTTAACGCTTGCCCACAGAAGAGTTGAAACTGTTTGCATGCACTTTTGGGGCCACGACGCGGGTCAGCGGCAACGCCAACTCCAACGCCAGCAACAACAAACAGCAGCAGCAGCAGCAACAACAATGAGTAAATACGACAGCAACACCAACAAACAGCACATGCATGGCCCCCAGACCAGTTCCACTTGCGTCGCTCCCAAAATTTAACTAATATTAATACATACAAACATACACACAGTTAGTCAAGTAAATCTTTTGACAAAATTAAAAATGCACAAGCATAATTTTTATTTGATTTTATTTTTGTCTTATTTTCATATATGTATATGTATATTCTCTTATGGTTTTTAGAACAATTGAGCTCAAATGGGTTAAACTTTTTTTTTTAATTTAAAACAAGTTTCTTTAAACAATTAACTGACTAATTTTAAGCTTGAAAAAAAGTTTCTTGGTTTCATATTGTTTTTAGAACAAGTGAATAAAGTGAGCAAGTGAAATCATTGCGTTAAACTATGTATTTTTAAATGAAAAAATCGAATTAGAGCATTTTATCTTTGTCAAAACAATTAATTGACTAATTTAATTCTATTCTTTTTTGAATAAAAAATATATTTATGTGCTCTTGATTTTTTCTTTTTTTTTCTAAGTTTATGCTTCTTAATAACTGCAAAAGAAAATTTTCAAAAATATTTTTGCTAGTATTTTTTATATAATTTTTTAAGAACTGCAAAAAAGGCACTTTTTGCATGAAAATGAGGAAAAATGGGTTAAAATGGTCATTTTTAGGATTTTATAAAAATTTTAAAAAACACTAGCTAAAATATTTTTGAAAATTTTCTTTTTGCAGTTACTCTTAGAATTGTTCCAAGAATTTTCTTGCATCAAAATGTTTTTGTGAAAAATCGAAGAAAAAAGTTGAAAAAGTAGACTTGCAAAAATTCAAAGTATTCCATGGGTACTCAATGGGTTAAGGAAATTTTTCATCATTCGAACGAAAATTAAATGACCTTTCCAAATATATACATAATAATAGAGGTCTGCATGAATCTACTCAAAATTTTAGTTCAAATGAATTAATTCGAACGATGTCGAATTGAGTGAGTGCGAGGCACACTTTGAATTGAATTCGTTTGAGTGTGAGTGACATTGAGTTCTAAAATAACAGTTCCTTAACGAAATGAGTGCGAATGAAGGAATGTGCTATGTGAAAATAATGAATTTGAAATGGCCGAATTCAATCGAATGATTCGCAATTTTAACTGTCAAATGGCTGCTTTTTTCACTTTTTTCCATTTTTTTCGGGGTTGGTCGCAAAGGAATAATGACATTGATTGTCTGTGTTGGTGAAATAAACAAAAAAATATTTTTCCTTCATTGCCCAAAACAAGCTGCATATAAATATTTTGTGTTAATAAAGAAGAAGCGTTGATTTATTGCCACCAACACAGACAATGTCCATAAAATTATGTTTTCAGATTCAAACTTATATTTAAAACTTTTTTTAATAATAAAAATTAGATTTTGATTTTATAAATTGTATTTATATTAAGCTGTATATTGCTCTTCATTTTTTTTTTCTTAAATTAATTACACACATGTAAGCAACAACAGAAAATTCGCATACAAAAAAGAAAATTTGAAAATTAAATCGAAATTCGAATCAAACTCGAATTAACTCAAAACAAAGTAGCTTTCTCAGTCATTCAGTTCGTGTCACTCCGTATGAACATTGTCAACTGAGTTTGTCAAAAACGAACAAACTCAATCAAAATCTTTCGACTTTGCATTCGACTTCGTTCAATTCCTTTCTAACATGAATGCTTCGAACTTCGTTTTATCTCATTCATGCAGACCTCTAATATATAATAAGCTATTATTTTTATTTTATTTAAAGTCAAAATATTACATTTTAAAGGGAGTGTAAAGAATTTCTTGACAAACTGTAAGTCCATTTTATCTTGTCAAAACAATTACTTGACTAATTTTATGTTATTGTTTAATTTTTTGTTGGTATTTTATGCTCCTAAATACGAGTGGAAATACGTTTAACTATTTTTAAAAGTCGAAATTCAAACAAGTGCATTTTTGCTTTGTCCAAACAATTACTTGACTAACGGTGTTGCATACACGATTATGCATGTCTATGCATGTGCACTGCACAGTCGCAGCCAAAGCGTCGCGTCGCTGAAGGCAGAGCCGAAGTCGAAGTCGAATTCAAAGCCGGAGCCAGAGTCAGAGCCAGAGCGCAGCAGAAAAAGCATTATGGGAAAAAAATCTAGCGAAATCGAAAGGAAGAGCCCACTGCGCCCAAGAGTCGGCTGACCGACGATCTCACGTTTGTCTTAAGCTCAGCTTTTGGTTCGACTCGCAAGCAATACGCTAAAAACAGTTAGAAAACGTGGCTTGGAACCTGTCTAAAAATAGCCACAACGAATGCAACACACAACACGAACTTCGCTAAAAAAAAAAATGAAAAAAAAACGAACGAACGAAAACGAAACGTTACCGGCCTCACCTACTTCTATCTACGCCTTAAACTGGAACTCGAAACACAGCGAATTTGACTCTCACTCTCACTCGGCTACGACGTCGACGTCGTCGTCGTCGTTGTTGTGTCTCACACTGCAAGAGAGTTGTGAGCCGAGCTTGAGCTGCGTCTCTGTGTGGGTGCGCGTGTGTGTGTGCGAATGTGAGTATCGGTGGCACTTGTTGCTTTAAGTTTCGGATTTGTGGTCGGTTGGTTTATGCTGCTCACCACTTGTTCTTATTAGTTGTAAATGCCGGTTTTAATTGTAAGCTGGATCTTTATTTGTGTTTGAATTATTAATATTCGTTTGATAGAAGCGCCGTTACTCAGTAGTTCAATTTTCGTTGAACTAACGAATCGATCTTGTCGCTCGTTCGCCTGTTCTAGTTCCAGGCGTGTTCATTTCCAGCTCATTTCTTGCAGTACTTTTAGAAGAACTGAACGAAAGCATGGTGACATTATTAACAAGATGTCGTATTCGTCTTACCTTTTGTCTTTATTTTACTACAATAAGAGTCTTCTTGAGATATAAGAACTAAACAATATAAGGTAAATATGTTACCCTGAACGAAATCAATGAACGATAAACTTGTTCATCTTGTTAAGTTGAACTTGTTCCAAACTTGATGCAACTAGTTCATTTTATAATAAAAAGGATCAAATATGAAACAAATAAATATCAAATTCTAGCATATTAAGGACTTTCATTGCCGTCTCTACAAACTAAAGCAATCGCAGACTCGACAAGTGTGAGCTACAATAATTGTACAATCACACATACTTTAATATTAATGAACGTGTGTATGTATGCCCACACATTGCCGCAAGGGAGCCCCTTGCCGGTAAATGAAACCACAAGCCGGCTCTGTTTCTGATTGCTAAGGATGAGGCCGATGTGGGCGTGTAGGCTGAGAAAACCAGAGATAGAGCGAGGAGAAGGAGAAGAACTCAGGTAAAGTGGCAAAACAGACAGCATAAATAAGGCGGCTACAAAAAATCAATTGTCATTGTTGTTGTTACCTGGCCGCTGAAGAGCGTTAAACGAAGAGAGACAGCATATGCATTTTATGACGCAAATGATTTCCGTCTTCGCTTTCATTCGACGTCGACAGAGCGCTCTGCTCCTGTTCAGTGTGCGTGTGCGTGCGAATACACACATATACATATTAAAATTGTCCCATTGCCGCTTTAGTAGCAGCGCAGGCGCCCTAACGACGACGTCATCGATTTTTGCTCGCACGAGCTGCATTTTGTTGTTGCCGTCACTTCTGCTGCTGCCGCGTCTGCTGCTGCTGCTGCTGCTATTGATGATGATGATAGTTCGGGAATGACGTAATAGCACTGCGACTTCGGCTTGCCGAGTGCACAAGGTAGGTCGTGTGCTGCAGCCGACAACGGTCTTTTCTCTCTCTCACAAAGACAGACACAAACAAAAGGCAAGCGACGACTGCGACGCCGACTGCAGCAGAGCGTACGTTTTTAGCGTTTTGAACGCTGCTCGTCCGTTTGGATATAGTCGTGTGTAACCGTAAAGATAAGTTCAGTCGCGTCACAGACGCCGCATTGTTAACAACTATTCGCAAACTGCTCACTTGAAAATACATATAATATATCACAGATATCAAACAAATCCAAACTCAATAACAACATATTATGTTATAATTAACCAACGGCACTTTAGCAAGTACCTAAACAAACAAACCAACAAAACACACTTATAAACAAAATAAACTTGTAATTATTGGCATTACAAATTCGCGTATAGTATTAATCATCTAAATCGAAATATCAATATTAATCGAGTGTGCCTAAAGTTGAAAACAATTGTTCAATTGCAACAAGTTGTCGTCGCTGTCGTTGTGTCGTTTTATTTTCTATGCGGAAACGGAAGCCGGTTGACAACGCGTCGTATGATAAATCCGTGTGTGCCACAGTGCGTATGTGTAATGTAAGCTGATTATTATTGCAACATTTACTTTGCATCGATTTATGTAAATACATATGCGATAATACTGAAGTTTTGCATTGTTTCTGTTGTTGATAATGCTCTAGGGCAGCTTTCAAATAACATTGAGTAATGTCCTTGTACCTGGCTGCCACTACGAGTATATATACATAGAACACATACATATACATACATATATAGAGAAACGTGCGTAAGTCATTACGTCGTCAGTTTGCTTACGTCGTTAGTTGGCACTGCGCAATCGTCAACTGAAAGAAAGGCAAAAGCAAAACGAAGGAGGAAAAAAATTGCTGAAAAATCACACAAGTTCAAGTCTAAGGACATGCTAAAATACAAGCAAGGACACAGTTCGCGTGAGTGTGTGTGCATAATAAATAATGAAGACTACGACTACAAACTGGCCTGATTACAACTACCAACAACAAGAGGAAGCAACTGGCAACTAACGGGCAAATAGCCAAGTTCTTGTTACCAATTTTGGCCGCCGTGCTGGATCTCCATCGCTTTCCAGTGCGCCATACAGGTGCTTAGCTTAATAACCATTCAATGTTGTTGTCCCGTTGTTTGTTTTGCGTTTACGTTACGTTTGTGTTTTGTCTCTTGTGTTATCATCATTCATTATCACACGCCCGATTAGGATCAAAACTTTATTGAATTAACTATAATGCGCGATCGTCTTGCCTCTCTGATTGTGGTGAAGCAAGAAGCGACGGCGTCGCTAAGCCACAACAACAACAACAACACTAGAATCATTGACAATGAACAACTGTTGCCACTGCAGCATCAGCATCTGCAGCAGCAACATCTTCGCCAACATCACCAACAACAGCAACAACAAGAACAACACGTGCAACTTTTGCTGCCACCGCCGGCCATCAAGTGTGAATCCCTGTACGCCTTTCCATCCTACGAGAGCAGCCTGTACTATGAGATCAACAACAATTCGTGCTATCGACCGAATCTAAATACTGTACCAACAGCAGCAACAGCCACAGCTTTGCCGGCTTTAATCTATCCCTGTCGTAATCTGTTTCCCGAAGGCTGTGATATTGGCCATTTGGGAAGTGCGTCCTGCCAACAGGCAACGGGATTCTATGCAAATACTGGCAGCAACAGTTGGCACAGCAACGGAATACACACGTGTATGTATGATGACTTAACATCGGTGCTGGTGATGGTGATGGGTGAAGTTATGTTTAATAATTGCTGGGTGCACACTGCGTATGCGCAATATTACGCATTGCCAAATCTTACGTATAATTAAATAAAAACAAACCAAAACATAAAAATGGTCAAAAGGAAAAACCAATGCGAAAATCTTGAATGCAACAGGCATTAAATAAATTGTTTACACTCTGGTTCAGGGGGACAGAGGGGGGACAACAACAACGACGACGACAACGCACAATGACGACATAAATTTTCATCAAGGGGCGTCACAAATGCATAAAATACATAGTGAAATATTTAGTAAATAATAGAAATATGAGTTTCGACTCGTCCCAGTTGCTGGTTATAGTGCTTTATCTCTTTTTTTTTGTTTTTCTTACCTGCCTGCTGTATTCCTTCTTCTTCTCCTCCTCGGCCTCTGCTTCCACATGTGTTTACCAGCGTCAGCAAAGCATCGCAGATGCAGCAGACGGCGAAGAGATGCAGCCACTGTGGCAGACAGCCGCAAACAGAGGCAGAGACAGAAGCAGAGACAGAGGCAGAGGCGGAGCGACATCAGCGCCTGACGCAAAATGATTTAAAAGCTGTACCATAATCATGACAGGCGCATGCATGTGTGTGCATGCATATTCATGCAGGGCTTCTAGTCTCTAGTACTCGTGTTTTGTCCACTGCACTTTTATTAATATAACTGTGAGTAGAGCACCTAGTACAATTAGGCGTGGGTAGTTTTAGGGCGCAAGCCAAATGTGCTCGACTGACAGATACCCTGTAATATGTATTTCATTATCCAAAATAGTGTTTTTCGTTCTTGGAATATCTTTTGTGTTGTAATAAAACCTAAAGTATTTAACAGTAGGTTAAATATTGCGAGTACAAGTACAGTTTACATCAGCTAGGTGTCGCTGTATCCTGTGCTGAACAGGAAATACCTTAAATACAATTGAACTTCCATAGCTCCATTCCTAGGAATTTAAAAACACATGCTTGATTACAATGACGGGGGGGATCGAACCCAGTTTTTTCAAACTCAAAGTTCTAATGTGACAGGTCGGCGACTCTAACCACTGAGCCACCGGACCACACGAATTTCTCTCTAACTCAAGCTAAATGAGTGGCAGCAAAATTAATTCACTTTATTAACCTTTTCTTTGGATAATGGTGATTCGTGTTAGGGAAGTTGGACTGTATTTTTTAAACAATCGTAGTGAAATTTTGTAATAGGATAAGGAACATGGAGAAATTCATATAGAAATATGAAGACAAATTTTTAAATGTAAATTTTCAAAATTGAATCTTATTATTTTATTAACTTGTTAAATAACTTCTGCGCAACAGAAAAAGCTCTCGAACATTAGTTAGCTATTTATTACTAAGATTAAATTTATTATAAATTTGATCATAATATAATTTTAGTTATTGCTGCCTTTTAGAGAAGATGTATTCTTCTAACAAATACCCGACTTAAAATAACATCTTACCAATGAATAAACACAATTGTACGAATCGAAACAAACAAACCCCCCTAACAATACACGTATCTTTGTTATTGATTGGCAAGAGGTGCCTAAAAGTGGCCAAGTGGGCAACAAACAGATGACAAACCATGACGCCAGCGACGCCATTAATCTGAATGCAAAACGTTACAGCAGTTTCACGGATTAAACGGGCAGCACGCGGCATGGGCACGTCATCGTCATCATTGTCGTTGTCGTTGTTGTTAGATTCGCTTGAACTTGAACCCCTTCCCAAATACATGCATATGGCACATAGATGTCGTCGAAGACCCAGAAAGAGAAATGAGAACGCAAAGAAGCGAGAGAGAAAGTGATGAGTTGCGTCAGAAGTGCATTAGTATATGATACATATATTTATTGTCCATATTCTAAGTATATTTATTTACATTGTATATTATGTATGTGGTTAGGAACCACGTGCTGATGACGTCGCCACAAATTGCCGAGATGAGGCAGCATCTCTTGTGGCGAGTATGTAAAATAATCACGAGTCATTTTCGGCTGCCGTTTTTATTTTGTTATTGTTTTTTTTCTCTTGATTTCATCTTACCATAGCCAGCTAATTTCGTTTCGGTTTTGTTTTTATGTCTCTTTTGGCGTGTGAAATTCACCTTTTTTTTCTAAAAGTTTTTAGAAACGGCAACAAATGAGCAGACGCCTCTTTCTTAACGTTGGGCCAATTGCATTTCAACATAGTAAATTATACTATGGCCATATATCAATCAATGGACAACATGATCTCGTCTTCTCTTTGGGGCCATCAAAAGCGATTTGATCAAGATAAATTATGCGAAATACGTAGACACAAAGGTGCGCGCGTATCATATGATATTTGAATAAATTTGGCTTCTGACCGAATCGACCAAGACTCTCCATTGTAAGATTTCTGCACGATCTTGTCATGCGTTTTGAGAAATGTATTGTATTTGTATATTCCACACTCAGAGCCAACTCTATTGTTGATTGTCATTGGTTGGGGCTATAGCTCTTGGCTCCAGATGATTTCCGACAACCCAAAGACCAGTAGTTGTTTTCTATCTGATTTATATAGTATGTGATAGAAATTGTAGCCTTCTAGCTCTTAACGTTTAGGCATGAGATTAAATATAGTTGTTGCATCGAATGGATTGGAAAAAGTTAAGACCACATTTAAAGATTCTGTGAACTGAACAAATTAAATCTACAATTGTTGTTGTTAAATTAGTTTCTTTGTTTGTTGTACTTTCATTATCCTTCGAACCTATTAAACCAACAAAAGGTTTAATTCAAATAAGTAGGTATTTTTTGAAACATTAAAAAATTGATGGATTTTCCTGTAAATATTATGACTAACTAATTCTATGCAAAATAAGTTTATTTTAAATGTTGATATAAGATGTTGATTTTTTTTGCCGTTAGCTTAGAGTGTAAATCAAATTTTGCTCTTCAATTCACACCTTTAAAGAAACCAACAGTTTTAATAACATTTGTTTAAAACATATATTTCCATGTGGCTTAGCTAATGATTATTACTCGACTCGACCCGGACCACTGCTTAATTATTTGTGTTGATTTATGCGAATTTTATAAGTAATGCAGAGAGACAAGTCTTGGCCACCGAAGGTGGATGGGAAGGCGCTGGTATTAGCCATGATTGTCTGTAGCTGATTGAACAGCATCCACAGTATCATCCATCGGGTATTGGCGTCCAGTTTCGGTTTCAGTTTCATTTTCCATTTGTTGTTGCGCTTAACAATAGAGAGTTTTTTGTTATTTTTTGATGCGAACCAACCTTAATGACGTAATAATTATGGTTTGGATTGATTGTTTTTATTATGTTTTCTTTATTTTATTTTGTTTTATTTCATTTTATTGAGTATTCACTCGTTTTGTTAGCCATTAATTGGCATTGCTGTGCAACACTTCAATGAGCTCTTCAATTGGTTCACACGCTAATTCAGATAAGATTTGTTTTCTTTTCTTTTTTAATACGGAAAGCGTAATTCTTTTCTGTTTTTATTGAGATTGCATTGCTAAGAAATGTCTAAATTCGTCTACATTATTTAATTTTAGACAATTGGCGCATAATTAGCCAATACTAAGTAAGTGAAATTGGTCTGTGACTGGGAAATTGCCGATGTATGTATGTAATCCCAAGCCCTCAGCCCATCAGCGGGTTTGGGGCCAAGAATAGAATTGTTGCAGTTGCTTGTTACTGCATTTATCTGGCTATTTTCATGCGCTTCAATCGATTCCGCATTGTTTGTGTTTTGATTTCGATTTTAATTTAATTACCGTATATGTTGTTAGGACAATTCTCAATCTCTGTCCTCTGTCTGATGGGCGGGTTCATCGTCCTCGGATCACGCGGCGATGTCACACTTCGGCATGCTAAGAACTTGCCGTTCATTTCGGATAATCGGTTAATCGAATGGTCTGCTGGCGTTGCCAGAACAAGTCGAGGCCACACCAGGCGGCAGCATCATGGGAATGCAATTTGATGTATCGCCAGAGTTCAGCTAGCAGGTTTCCCTCAACTCTTGTCTTTTTATTGTGTTGCTTTTTCAGTTGCTGATTTTTTGGTTATTTTATTGCTGGCTGTTGGTCAATTTGGCTGCTGGTCGCTGGCGGCGCATATGTAAACCTTAATTTGAAACTGATTGGATTGCTTTGCCGTTGGCCCGCTGTTGTTGTTGTTGTCGTTGTTGTCGCTGCTGTTACCTCGTTTCGTTTATAATTTTTTTATTTTTGTTTATTTCTTAATTTTGCACTGCACTTGATGACCCGCTGCTTGTGAGTGTGTGTTCATGAACGAGACTCAAAGTCAGTTTGACGACCATAAAAAGCATAAGTAAAGTTTTTCCATCCTCATTATATCTGGCAACGCTCGACCGCCCACGCATCCTTCTGGCAAGTACAGCGCCTATCGATACCGCATTGGCAATTGTTATCGGAAGAGCGCCCACACATCCTGCTGGCAGCTACTGTGCCTATCGATATCGCCCGTTTCTATTGTTATCGAGATTGAACATCTCTCACTGCATTCCAATTAGCAATTGCAAAATTACACAATATTTTAACAGCGGCGGCTACTACAACAATATTCGACATGCAATACGAGTGCGATTACTGTGAAATTCCACTAAACAAGCTAGAATTAAAACAAGAAAATAAAAAAGAAACATGCGTGGCAACAACAATCATTTGCTGTCTACATTTTTATCTGTGTCTTTTTTTATTTTTGGCTATTTAATTTTACTATTTTAATTATTTGTGACGAATTCAAGCAGCTGCAGCAGCGTTGAAAAAAACCAATGAAAAACAGAAAAATACCACTCAAATGCTGAGAAATCAGTAAAGAAGCACCAGATAACAAGTTGCCTACTTGATTTGCCGTTTCCCTCTCCCCCTACCCCTGTGTTGATTTGGTGTTGTAATGTGTGCTCAAAATTGAAGAAAAAAAAGCGTAGAAAAAGAAGATATGTTTGTTAATCGTTGCTGCCTAGAAGATTGTTGCGTCTGCAATTCTTGTCTGAAGGAAAATTTGCCAAACTAACAAGACGAACAACAATCAACAGCACAAATTGTTGTTGCTCAAAGCCGAATACTTTTTAAGCGTCTGCCTAAATTTGTTATTTTATTTGGTTTTTTTTTATATTTATTATTGCACTTGTGTATATAGTAAGTATGTATGTGTGCGTAGTCGATTGGCTTGTTTATTTCATGTTTTGGCGCCTAACTTGTTTGTTTGACGGTTGCTGTTGCTGTTTGTTATTATTGTTGTAGCTATTGAAGATGCGACGGCGTTTACTTGATTGACACTCATTCGGACATACATGAACATAGTGGAACAAGCTGAGAACGAAAATTACTTAATCATCCAAAGGCATAGCCTACAAAAAAGTGTTGCATTTTATTGTCGTTTGAGTTGCATGGGCAAAAGGCGGAAAAGCGGAAACTAACGCCCTTTTTCCGAGTTGTGGCAACTATTTTTAAACGCAACACAATCACAATAACATGTGCTAAAATAGAACGTAACGTTAAAAAATCGAAGAAACCAAGAAACAAGGAGGAATCAGGGACGAAGCTTCTCTGTATGATGGCATGATTAAAGTTACAACACACGTACAAATGCATACACAGTCGTGTGTGTTTGTGTGCGTGTGTGTGCGTGCGTTTCAATCCTACAATATAAATATAGTTCACAGCCGTGTTGTGACGTCATTGAATATGTGACCAGCTGTAGGTCGGGGTCGTTGTTGCTTTGCATGTATTGCGTGTGTGTGTGTGTTTGTATTTGTATAAAACAGCTGAACAAAAAGAGAAGGAAAAAGTTAAACCCCCAAAACGACTTGTGCCTCTCACGCCAAACTCTTGCTCTCCCGTTTTGCTTTCAAGGTCGTTTCACTTTATACACACACACACATACTCTCTCACTCTTTCTCTCTCTCTTTGTTTCTTTCTCCCTCTGTGATGATTTCACACTTGCTTACAACTGCATGTTTGTTGTATACACACACCTTCTTTTTGCACAGATTTTGTTGTAACTTCCTCCCGCTTTTTATTGCCATTGTTGGCGAATGTCACTTGTATATAATACGTATATATGTACAAGCCCAACTGCAAGACGCCTCAGGCTATGCAACGTATTGGATTCCTATTGTAGTTTGACATGTTTTGAGTTTGACAGCGACATAAATCAACGAGTCCGGCAACCTCTTATATACAGTTTGTCAAATAATTATTTTGACAAATTAATAACTCAAATTAAAAAAAAAACAATTGTGAGACTGGATTAAAATAACTTTTAAAACACCTCAAATATACGTGCATATATTTTCTGTCAAAACAATTACTGGACTAACTGTAGGTATTTAATAAGGACTATTTATACTGTGTGTTGTACACTCCGGCAACACGCACTTGAACACTTGGACTCGTGACGTCCTTGGCTGTGACTTGCACAGACTGAGTTCGCAGCTCTTCTTCTTGCTCTCCTCACTTTTGTTGTCCTGCACTGCGCACACATACATACATATATACACATGGATCGATAAGCGTTGCCATGTGGCTAAAATAAAAGTGATGACGTCAACGAGGAAGCGAGATAGCATCCTGTTTGAAAAGTTTTGGACAAAGCGGTGTTGGTGTGTGTGTGTGTGCGTGTTTGTTCTCTTTGTTTTGTGCTCTCTTTCTTGTGATTTTACTAGCGGGCACCCACTGCGTATGCGTAATGCAGTGCATATCACGTGCACGCCGCAAAACATAAACAACTTAAGACAAACATATGTATGTTTGTATGTAAATACATGTGTTTAATTCCTCTGTGAGCATTGATTAAATGCAACACTAAATATATGTATTTCAAGAAGATATAATGTTAAGTCTGCTCGACTCAAAAATACCTTAAAGATAATATAAAATACAGTTGAACTTCCATAACTCGAACTTCTATAGCTCGAATTTCTCTCTAGCTCGAGCTAAATGTGTGACAGTAAAATTAATAAACATAAGAAATATAAAATATTTTAGCTAATAAAAGCTACAAGTCTTTTAAAAGTACAGAAATCATTTTATTTTAATTAACTTTTTACCACTTGTCGCACTTTTTTGAGTATTTGATGGCCTTTTGTTGACGTAAATACCAAGAAAACAGATCCCACGAGACGTGTCGCATTTTGTGCTCATCGGTCACTTCGTTAGTACAAGTGTACTGCATAATAAAATGAACAAAAATAGAAATAGAAGTTGGTTACACTAAAAAAACGTTGTTGAATATTCGGCGCCAACAACAACAATTGGCATAATTAAAGAACAAGAACGGCAATCAAACGAATGAAACGAGCGATCGCATCTCATTACCAAGTCAAACATCGAATCGCATCGCATAGATGGAGACAATAATGTGACAAGATTGTCAAATAGCAACAAAGTGACATCAAGCACTGTATCGAGGCGAATTCAAACGCGTTCTGAATCATTTGTATATTATTCTAGTTGAATGCAGCAAACACATGCATATAGAAATTAATAGATTCAATATATACATATATACTCCATAATAACCTCCGTCGTCTACTTACCATAATTTGATGCTCGTTTGCATTTGTTTGTTGCCATAAATTTCAATAAAGATGTTTAAAATTTAGAACATTGCAACTTTTTTTTGGCAATATAATAAGAAAGAGAGAAAGACAGTGATAGAGAGGGAGGAAAGATATAGAAAGATGTGAACTAACGAGTCTGACTATCTCTCAGCTCATTAGCATCTCTTTTGTTATAATTATAGCAGTTTAAGCTAGTTTCATAATAATTTTCTATTTCCTGTTGGCATCCAATAGAATTTCGCCCAACTACTTGGTGACCCTGGGAATCCGATGTTCCCGACTATAATGGAATAAGAATAGCAACGAGTTATCGCTTTAACTTTTATGCAGTTTAGTTTATGACCACAAGAAATCATTAAATCAAACACTAATCTTATGCACAACATCAAACTGGATTCAAATGAGTTTCACTTTTCGATGATATTCGATTAGAATAAACGATCTTGAATTTAACCAACTAAAAAGCAGGCAACATACGTTAGAATTATAATTTTATTTTTTTAGAAGCAGATATCAAATGCAGTTACAATTAATAATTCGATCAGAACAGGATGTACGGCATCATTAAACAAATAATTAACACACTAAAATCCCATTTAAATAAAAGTTTAAAGAGAATATTTGCTTAAAATATTATGTGTAAATGCTATGCTCAATTTTATGACATGCATATAGCAGTTAACTGTTTTGTATATCGTTAAAACAGTTAATGGGTATTCATCTTACTATTGTTTTTAATGTATGTTGCTTTTAACTTAAGAGTTAACACAGACGACTGACCACAGACCGACAATAGCCAACAATAATTTATGGTCGAGCAAATGCTTATTTAAATTATTCAATTAATTACACTTGCACTTCAAGTGTAATCTAATACGATGCGTTCCAAAAACTGAATCGAAACGAATTAAATACAAAATATTGTCGTCTTAATAGAAACATTATCAAGTTGGCAACAGAATTCGTAACTTGCAGTACTTTGGCATTAGCCTCTGACTGGCCTTGGTAAAGCTCAAATTCTCATATGCATTCTCGATTCAAATATTCAACTAAATGGCGCTTACAATTGCAGATGCTTAAAGCAGCCAACGAGCTCAATTCTTAATTGGAATAAGAAGAAACACTGACCACAAAACCACATTGATTGGACGGCAGACTGCAACTAGCAACTAGCAGATGCACCAATCAGCGCTTTTGCCCCAAACGAAACCTTCACTTTTGTGGCTGCAATATGTTTTACTTGGGGAATTCCATAATCCCAAAGGCGTTGTTTTGCCTGCAAATACTGTAGCTAATTAACAGATTCATTCTCTGCGAATTCTGGCATCATTAAAGATTTAATTAGCTAAAGTTTGGTGTTGATTTTTTAACAACTTGAAAGGTAAATAATTTAAAAAGGAGGAGATTTTAATATCAGTCAATATAAAATTAATGAGAATTACGTTAGAGGGCTTTTATTTTTACTGTTAGCAAATATAACAGGCTGGCAGCGCTGGAGCGCTGTACATGTACAGTGGCTCACAGCTTATTTCAACCAGCACAAAAAGCCACTTTAATCAAAAGCTTCAATTACATCTAAATAAAATACAAACCTAATTAAAAGTATTTACAGAAAACTAAAATAAATCATAATTTAAAAATATTGAAAATTACTTGAAAATTCTTTAAGCTTTTGTAAAAATCAACTTTTATTCTTGATTTAAAAATAAAATGTTTTGATGCAAAAAGTTTTTGTAAACAATTCTAATAGTGACTGCATTGTATTCGCTAGTATTTTTAATGATTTTTAGAGAGGGATGTTCTCAGAAAAATTTTGAATAAAATGGGGAAAAAGTGGCTAAAACCTAAAAATACTAGCGAAGAGATTTTTGAAAATTTTTTTTTTCAGTCACTATAAGAATTGTTTAGAGAAACTTTTTGCATCATATCATTTTTTTTTAAATCGAGGATACAAGTTGAAAAGAGTTTTTTTTTACACAAGCTCAAAAATTATCATGTAATTTTCAATATTTTCAAATTTTGAGTTGTTTAGATTTTTGTAAATACTTTTGATTAGGTTTATATTTTAGTTAGTTGTAATTGAAGCTTTTGATTAAAGTTGCTTTTTGTGCTGGCTGAAATAAGCTGTGAGCCACTGTAAGTTCAGTTATTGATCCTTCGGTTCACTAGAATCCTGTATTGTTCGAAGTTCCATTTTGTTCTTTTTCGTGCTCACGGAAAAAATGTGATATTCTTTCTTTTACCAATTAAAGCTGCCTCAGATCCTCTTATTGATCTTTTTGACAATCCCAGATCCAAATATTTTAGCAAGTCTTTAAAAGCAGACAAAAGCGAAGCCATGATGTTTGCGCCCAGTTTTTGTCGGTTTTCAATTTGTTAGACCTTTTGACTTTCTGACTTGCCTAGTTAACTGTTTGACTTGGCAATCTCTGACTTTAACTCTCAGCTATGACAATTGGTAGTGGAATCAGAGTTGCAATTTGAATTGAAATAGGAATTGGATAATGAACGATGCTTTGTGGACTGTGGCAAATTCTTTTGTGTGCTTGCTGCTCGCTGTTTAACATTGAACTTTTTGTGCAACAAATACGACGACGACATATACTAGTTACAGATACAGATACAAATACACTCGATTCCCACAGCATCGAATGATTTATGGCTGAAAGAGAGATAAAAAAAAAAAAAGCAAATCGTATGTAAAAAGGCATAATAAAAGGCATTTTGTCGATAGCCAGTCGAGCATTGCGGATCTAACGGATGGAACAAGAACCTTGTTGTGCATTTAACACGCCACTCAGTTACCGAGGAAAAAATACACACCTCAGACATCAGACATCAGCAGCAATCGATTGAACACCATCCATAATAGCAACAACAGCAATACAAATAAATAAAATGCGATGAATTATGGGGCAAGTTTTCTGTTAGTTTTTGTCCGTCCGTCCGTCCATCCGTCTCTGTCTATCCGATCAGCATACTCTTCTAACGACATTGCCATCACTTGCCGGCAATTGTGCATCGATCAAAAAATTGGAAGACCTTGTCCATCGGTGGCCAAAAGAAATGCGTGCAAAACTTGGACAGGCCGAAGGTTTAAACAATTTTTTTGGTAGACCAATTAAAAGCAACTCGTTTTTTTCGTTTGCGCTCGGAATCTTTGAGTTGTCGTATCGGATTTAAAGTTTCAATTTCAATTTCAAATCTCCGATTCGTATTCGTTTCTCGCGTGCTGACATCCAATTGCCACAGTGTTGTACAATTAGCATAAATTAAAATTGGTTTACGGCGCAACATTTGCGCGATGATACACTGCATGTCTAGACAGAGACGGAGACAAAAAAGCGAGAGTGAGAGGCAGATAGCAACTGAAACAGAGAGTGAAGAAACGTTGCTTAGAGATTTGGAAGCCGCTTTGCTCATGATGCGGCTAATGATGAGAGTAAAAGTGATACAACCGGTTCAACTTAATTCTATTTCTATAGTTAGTCGGTAAATTTATGACCATGCCGCCGTCGCACTAAGAATCGAACGCAACGTCTAATCGTGCCATATAAAGCGCGCGGACAACGGCAGAATTGAAACAAAAGACTCAGCACACAAACCACAAAAAAAATAAAAATAATAATAAATAAAAAAAACACTTTGCGCATGCGCTGCGGCACTTCTCATGTTAAATACTCTGTATCGTAATCATTAGCGGGTGCATTAATTGCAGTTATTTCCATGATTCTGCTTTGAATGTTTCAACAGTCTGGTAACTCTATAGCTATACATTGCATTAGCAGTCTAGCCCTCTCCCTTTATCCTTCGTGCAAAAGCTTTGCCATCGAGTAATGAACTAGTTCTAATGAACAATTGATCGAAAGTATGTCCTGTTAGTGATGTAAAAAACATCGATGCATCGATGTTTTTTCAGCGATGTTTCTCTATTTTCTCCTTTTCTTTTTGTTGTAGACGATCTTAAGCGATGCACATGCATTTGCAATGCATCGATGCATCTCTTAACATCGACATCAAAAAAATAAACGGAAAATATAGAGAAAAATCGCTGAAAAAAGTAAAAAACATCGATGCATCGATGTATATCAGCAATTTTTCTTTATATGTTCCGGTTTTTTTGTTGATGTCGATGTTAAGCGATGCATCGATGCATTGCAAATGCATGTGCATCGCTTAAGATCGTTTACAACAACAAAAAACGGAGAAAATAGAGAAACATCGCTGATCATCACTATGTCCTGTATCGAACCTGAACGGAGCTTAAGCTGATCATGAACTGACGTGGAACTAAATTTGAATTAATTCACTTCCAGGCTGCATATTCCAGTGGAAACTTCTGTTGCCGTTGCCAGGGTATTTTATAGTCGATTTATCGCGCATCTCCGGAACATTTATTATTGTTTTGTTCCATAACTGTTTCTAACTGAATGTGTGCGTGCGTTTTTTGGCTGTAGCTTTATTTTAGCTTTCAGCTTGAATGCCGCTAATGCGCTGAACAAATAAAAGATTGAGATACAGACATCTACAAGAGCGTTGATTTGACTAAATTTAGCACAAGCTACTTGCTTGTCGCTACATCAAATTGTAATCAATTTATAAATCTTTGGCTTTGGCGACTCTGATGCTGCGGCTTCTCACTCTGTGTTGCTTCTGCTGTCATGGGAAACTGATGCAGATGATGATCATCAACAGGTTTCCATATTGACCAAAAGTGCTGATTGTAAAATTGCGTGTGTATGTATGTGTATAGGTGTGTGTGTGTGTACGATTTGTGTGCTTTGCTCGATGAGCTGTCAACGGCTATTCATTATGTACAGGCATTTATTGTATACCCTGTATTTTTCGTTTTATTGCACTAACTTTATTTATGTTTGCACTTAGTTAATTGTTGCTACTAATATTCCAAAATCTGTACACTCTAAAAAATTATATCGTTTATTGTAAATATTCGCCTTTTATTTTAAGACGTTAAATACGTAATTATCGAAAATATTATTAAAAATTTAAGAAATGTTAGCGCAACGGTTAGAAGAAAGTTTCAGAAATAATTTTAAAATTTTCTTCGTTTCCTTCGATTTGTATAGGTCCAAAATGCTGTATTTCAAAAAAAGGGAATTACATTAAAAAAAGAAAATCCGCATTTAAAAGAAATTTATTTTCTTTTTAACATGCTTTTCATCATTATCGTTTTCGGGCTAATATACGGTTCGTTATTTGCTAAGTGTATAGTTTCCCATACAAATTAATTGTGTAATTAAAATTGCAGCTAGAGCTCTTCACCATCTTTGGCCAATGCAAACGCATATATGGTTAAAAGAAGTCATTGGTAGCATCTTTGAATGTATCGATTGCAGTTGGTCGCTTCCTCATCGTCGCGTTGTCCGTTGTCCTGCCTGAAATCGTGACTCGTCGTCTGTTGCTGCTGCTGCTGTGAAATCAGTTTGCGATCTTTTTACTACAATAATGCATATTAAAATGCCACGCTAATTGTTATTATAGGCAACCCTTGCCCCCTTCGATCCCCGCTCTGTCTGCTGTGCGTCCGTTGTCCAGCAATTAAGTAATAGACACAAATAGGCAAAACTTTACAGACATAGTTGAATCGGTTGGTCTTGCGTGTTGCCAGAGTTGCCAGAGATGTCAGAGATGCTGCCACCAGCAACAACAACAACAGCCACACGATGGACAAATTTTTATTCACAATGCGGCAAGTGGCAGACGTTGCGATGCAAGGCGTCGCTGTCGTTGTCGCTGCCTATTAATTATCGCCAAAAACCAACATAGTTAACAGTGCTGGGGATAGATATGTATGTATGTATATGTATGTATGTAGTAAGCAGTGTGGGTGAAGTGGGCAACTCTTCGACTTGGATTGTGCCTGTAATGAAAATAAATACAGCAGAAACTCTACTCGTAGTTGCCTAACATTTGTATGTGTGTGTGTGTGTGTGTTTGTGTGGAAGCTGTCAACTTCTTACGAATATTCCCAACAATTTTTTAGCTGTCGTTAACACGCTGCAATTAATTTGTACAAAGTTTTAATGCTAAACATAAAATTGCAGATGTGTGTGTGCTGATAGGGTTGCCACAGCATACGGTAACTGTGAGAACTTGCAGGATATTCTGTAGCAGTCAGCTTTGTAGAGGCGCGCTGTCACGATGCTGCCCTGGCTTAAACTTACAACAACAACACACAAAAAAAACAATGGCCGACCTAAAAGTGTATTCGCATAATAAAACAATTATGGCAACTCGGCTCACAGCATTAAGATCACAAAAGCAACACGAAGCAAGACCTTTGAAATATCGATGGCAGCGTCGCAGCAAAAGACAAAAATTTATCACACCTTAGTTAACCCCCGACACCTTGCTGAAAACGCGAACGACGCAAACGACGACGGGCCTTTTACGCCTTGGAATGTGCCCGAAGAATTGTAAACGTCGCGTCGTCACAACTCTTTGCTTACACTGACTGCAATAAGTTAATAGTTCGATTTCTGGGCAGAGGCGATGCCTGACAATAACAACATTAAAAAGCTGAAAAACAAAACAAAAAAATAGGAGAAGCGCCTCAAACTAAACCAAAAACCTAAAGACTGACAATATAAACCGAATAAGAAAAAACCTTACACACACACACACACAGCTAGCAAAAATACAAAGCTCGTCTAATAGCTAAAACTGTAAGCTTGGCTTTTGGGTGCGTTCCATGAACTCCACGATGTTTGTGTGTCAGCCGGCGTGCCAGACACCGACAGCAACAACACCGACAACGACACCAACAGCAATGACTTCGACGAGTGCTAATGATGTTGCCCAAAGTTTTGGCCACATGATCATGATCATGATCGTCATCATGATGATGAAGATTTCGTTGAAACGCTTTGGGCTGCTGCTGGTGCTTCGTTCGTGTGCTTCATTATTGATTTAATAACCGTCTTGAAGACACGTTTAAACTGCAGTCAAAGCGTGTGCAGCAAGTTGAGCTCTGTGGAGTCAGATTTAAGTCATGTTGTTGCTGTTGCCATGCCTAGGATGATGCCATGAATTCCACACCGAACCAAGGCAAAACAAAACAAAACAGAGTTGTACTCACTACAAGCTGCAGGCAGGCATCCACATACACATACAACATCCACAACGACATCCACAACAGCATCCACATCCACGAATATTTAAACCATGCCATGAGATCTAACATAATGTGATGGGATATGTGTGTGTATATGTATGGGAAGTGGGATGTGGAGTGATGATGATCATGTTTATGCTTTTTTTTTATAATTTTTATTATAACTAGTAACTCCAATGCAAAATACAAACTACTTCGATGTGGATAATGGGCATGAATAGTATATGGGCACTTAGCGATACATTAGGTAATTTTTAGTTTTTAGTTGTAGTTGTTGTTTTTATATGCAGTGCCAAATCATCGTGTGGGCGTCTCAGACTTGGCCTTTTGACGTGATGAAAGCTGAAAGTGAAAGACCTATCACAAATTGTAAAGCTTCACAAATTAAAATGTAAATAAAGGTACCAAAAAAAAGTGATAGATAAAAAAACATTTTAACAGAGAGTTAAGCAATAATAAAGGGACTTTAAATACCCTGTACTCATGGAAAATTTATGAATTAATGTTAATATGGAGAAGGATTTTATTGACCTTAAAACATTTCGTTGATTACATTATAAAACATATTTTACAAACAGTTAATCAATTTAGGGCCGTTTTTTCAATGTCACAATAAAGTGAAACACAGTTATAGTTCGCATAGAACTATGAGTCAAATTATATGTTCAAAAAGAAATTTCAGTTTTTCAATCAATTGATAAATTTATATATCACGTGAAATTGTGAATGGAAAATATGTTCTAAATGTCAGATGAAGCACCCAATAGAGCTTATACATTACATTGCCTACTAGGTCATTGAAAAAACGAAATTTAAGTTTACTCATTGAAAATTTATAAAATTTTGCTATAAGGATTAGAAATTTCAGACCTAAAATCTATCCTAAATTACGTTATCATACATTTTTTGCATACTGTTAATTTATTAAAATTTTAAAAATATGTTTTCTTGTTTTGCTAAAGTTGCTTCTGTTTCTTATGAAGAGTTAATTAAAATAAGTAAATCCATTGGTTTGACTTTTTATAAAATTAAAAAAGTTTGTAATTTTGTTGTCAATACAATTACCTGACTGACTGACCGTATATACAGTCAGACCAACATTTATTCGTACACTTAATATTTAGTACTTTAATGGCTATTGTAGGTCATGTTTACATAGAATTAAATTTTTTTTTGTTAAATATAAGAAGAACAATCATTTTTTAATAATATTCCCAAGAAAAGCAACCGTTAAATTCATATGCACAAGAAGTGCAGCATCAATATAAAAAAATGAACCGAAAAGACGACCAACAATTATTCGTACACTGTAAATTCAACCTCCTCCAACACTCACATTTACCGTTTTTTTGCGATTATTTTTGGTAACATTCGTTGACATAGGAAAATGTAAGTGCATTTCTCTGCAAAAAAAGTAGAACCTCAAAGCACAAATATAATTTATCCATTTTGATTTTAGTTAAATTGATTAACTGTGAGACAAAACTTGGCATGCATTCTCTGTGCATCTGTGCGATTATGATAGAAAACTTAAATTTAGATATGCAAAAATATCAAGAAAAATAGCAAATTTCGTTGGTGCGCCGCACACTAAATCAAATCTTCATGAGCGCGCCTCAGAGACTCATTGACAAATAAATGGGTTAGGCTCAATTTGCGTCCCAGCAGCCAAAGTTAAAGCCACAGCTGGAGTGTCTCGAGCTGAGATTTTGGGGGCTGGTTGTGCATCCAACTCACAGATACCCATACAGAGCATTATTGGGACTTTAATGCTTGTTGCCTTTGGGTGTTGTTATTGTTTTTTTTTTTGGTTGGCTGTTGTTGTAGTAGCTGCTGCAACCTGCTGGGAACTACACTGCGCTTTGTTTGGAGCTGGTAATCGATTTGGCAGCCCCCTTTCGTTTCTCCACCTCCGTCTTGGTGGGCAATCTATGTCTCCCGATCTAGCAATTCGGATCTGTTTGCTTTTCGAACGAAAGCGAAACCCGAAACGTGCACTTTGCAACAATGAGTCGACGACTTAAATTAACACTAATACGACTACGAATACGACTTTTTGTGGGTGGATCAATGGGTATTAAGTCGATTTTAGTAGACCTAATCAATTACTTGTTTGTTGCTCTCAAATATAAATATATTAAGGATTACATGCCATTAATGTAGATCATTCTACATATTGAAATGGAATTTATTAAATTATTTAAATGTGATTAAGAATTTTATTTAATTTCATTTATCTAGAAAAAGACTCGTCAACTTTGGACAGTATTCATGAAATATTATTTAAAATTGAAATTAGGATAAAAAGATTTTAAGCTAAATTGAAAAAAAAATTAAAAACTCAAAGTATAAATAATTTAATTTTATGGATTACATACCAATAATGTAGGTTGTTCTACATACTGAAATGGGATTTTTTAAACTATTTAAACTTTAGAATATTATTTAACTTTATTTATCTACCAAAAGATTCGTCAACTTTGGACAGTAGTCATGAAATTATTCAAAATTGAAATAAGGATTAAAAGATATTAAACTAAATTAAAAAAAAAAAATTAATAACTGAAAGTATTAATAACTTAATCTTATGGAATTACTTACCAATAATGTAGGTTATTCTACATATTGAAATGGTACCAAAAGATTCGTCAACTTTGGACAGTAGTCATGAAATGATTTAAAATTGAAATTAGGATAAAAAAATTAACTAAATTGAAACAAAAACTAAAAACTGAAGGTATTAATAATTTAATTTTATTTAATACAACATTTGTTGTAAGATTTGCTTAAGATCCAGAACATTTAACATGTCATCAGAAATCTTCACCTAATCATTTCTTTTACATTTAAAATGTTAAATTTGGATAAATCTTTATTATGTCTTAGAATAAATATTGTACACATTTTAAGAGCCGCCCTCGTATACGATATTCGCATGATCACTTGCATGCATTCATAGCCTCAGCTCGATGATATTTCGTTGGTTCGACGGCGTTGTAAAAAACTTTTTGGCAACAATGCAACCAAAAAATAAATAGAAAAAAAAATCTAAAAAAAGGAAAAAATTGTGTCAAATTTTTATTTATTTGGCCAGGCCAGGCCAGCTTCCCACCCGCTCCCAGGCAGCTGCACCTTGTTTTGTGCTGGGCTTTTATTTCGGATGCGCTTAGCAACCTGGCCGAAAAAGAAAGAAAGATACTTTGGCTGATGTTGATGCTGATGCTGTGGCTGCTGCTGTTGTTGCTGTTGTTGTTGCTGTTGCTAATTATGTAAGCGTCGTTCCGAAACTGGCAGCTTATTTATCTTTGTCTCAGCCATGTCAATCAGGCGGCGACTCACCTCGACGTTGATGCAGTGCAGTCTGCACACCTTTGACCCGCCAGCCTCAGTCTCACTCCCAATCTCAGACTCAGGCTCAGCCTCAACCTCGAACCATGTTTGAGCCAAATACTTTTGGCTTCAGATGCAAATTAGCCACTAAAAATTGTGTATGAAACTTTTAATAACCTATCTATACATTTAATTTGACTCACTTTGAATATCTTTCGGAATACTATTCCCAATAATATATCTATGTATCTAAACTGAAAAAAACATCTAAAATTAAAGTTTAAAATTCTTTATTTAATGAGTTTTTTAAGTATGTACAACGGTGGCCATAAGTATTTTGACACCATTTAAAGTTAATTCTACTCATAATTTGAACGTACTTCATGCAAAGTTTGGCCTCAATGGAAACGTCATTTGAATTCCTTATGAATAATACAAAATTTTTCTTAACCCATGGAAAATTTCGAATTGTTGTAAACGTCAACTTTTTTTCCCGGTCTCAAACAAAAAATGTTTTGATGCAATAAGTTTTTTCAAACAATTCTTATAATTTTGTATAATTTTTTGAAAATTGAAAAGGGCCATTTTTTGATTGAAAATGAGGAACTTTAAATGGTGTCAAAATACTTATGGCCACAGTTGTATTCAGGATGGTATGAAAAGGCAAAAAACCAGCATTAAAATAACAAACAAAAATTTTATTTTAATAAAATATTTCTTATTGAGCCCCGATAGTCAAAATATTTGCGAAGAAGGAATTGAAAAAATCGTACTTGAACAAGTATTTTTTAATTGGTTCAAGAAATTCCTCGATTACCGAACTTCTGACACTGTGAAGGATTATTTTTATTCCGGAATCTCGGATTTATTTTTCTGTGCATTAAATAATTTCCTGAATACAAATGCCAATTCACGGCTAAGTGTCGCATACAGTTTATACATTTTTGTATTCCTTTAGCTCATCCAATATGTATTTTTTTGGTGCGTTATTGGGAACTGGTTGACAGACGAATACGAGTGCTGTTCTTATATTCACAAATGATATAACACTATAATATCAATTTGAATTAAACCAGTTCTCAGAATGCGCAAACTGAGGCTGCATCTGCCTGGGCTAACACCTAACAGCCAACAATTTAAACGGTAAATCTTTTATTAGAATATCATGCAAATTGGCAACACAAAGCCCAAGACCAATATTCAATACTCAATTCCAGCCTGCAGTTGATTTGTTTTATTTTTTCTTTTTTATAATTTTTATGAATCCGCTTTTGCATAATGTATCTCAAGTGTAGCTGACACGATGACCGCTTCTGTTAGCCAAGTTCCAGAGCATATTGCTGTCAAGTGGCAAAGCCAAAGTATTGGCCAATTTAATGACACATTCATGCCGAGAATGAGTGAGAGTGAGTCGACGAGGAGGAGGAGGATGGTGGATGGTGGATGGTGGATGGAGGAAAGGGGGGACAGGAGGCGGGTCAACTGGTTAAGATGCGCTCACGCGCGTGTAAAGTGACTTCAATCCTCTCGGATGGCCGGCTCCGACTCCGGCTTTTGGCTTTGGCTACAACTATGAAATGTTCACGATGGCCTTCAATACGTTTTTGCAGCGATTAAAAAACGATGACGGTGACGATGTCGACGTCGACCTGGTCTCAGACTCAGTCTGACTCTGAGTATGAGTCTGCGTCTTGTGGTTTACTTAGCATTTAAACTGGCATACAAATATTTATACGAATTGTTGCGACAATTCATTTTGGTGTCTTTGGTGAAACTGGAAACTCTTTTTTTTTCTAAGACCCTGTATTAGCCCCATAAAGGGTATGCATATGTGCTTGATATGGTTACAGTACGTTTGTCCTATCTGGCACTATAAAAGCTAGGTCTCTGTATATCCTTAGTATGTTAATAAAAAAAAAGTAGTTACAAAATTTCTAAAATATAGATTCCGGATTCATTAGTTAATAAATTTCAGTTTGTAATCCAAATTGTAACTTAGCTATCGACTAATTTTAGGCTTATTATTGAGAGAGTGGCTCAGTTTTTTAGTTCCAATTCAGCTGTTTTTGGTGTCATTTTATTTTTTTTATAAATTTTTTTTTAAATATTCGTTTTGCATTTTTACAGGGTTTTTCAAAGTCGACATTGTTCTACTGTAGTCTTTCCAACAAGTTTCCATTTATTTTGTTACGTTTCAAAAGTTTATGGTAACTTTTTTTCAATTATATTTTTTTAAACATGTTTTATATGCCTTTACAGGGTCTCTCAAAGTCAACTTTGCTCCACTTTAGTCTTTCCTATAAGTTTTTATTTATTTTGTTCCGCTTTAGAAAGCTATATTAGTTTTTAAACTTTATTTTTTTTAAATTATTGTATTGCCTTTTTACAGGGTCTCTCAAAGTCGACTCTGCTCCACTGTAGTCTTTCTAAAAAGTTTTTATTTATTTTGTTACGTTTCAGAAGCTTATGGTAGCTGTTTTTTATTTATATTTTCTGAAAAATATTGTATTGCCTTTTTACAGGGTCTCTCAAAGTCGACGTTGCTCCACTGTAGTCTTTCCAACAAGTTTTCATTTATTTTGACTCATGTCCAAATTCTTTTTCTATCGACTTCAATCTTGATAAAGACTATTTTAATGATAATGGATCATCAAACGTAAACTAACATCGATAGATCATAAAGCAAGTGATTGCAATTGAAGTTGTTGAATACCTTCAAAATAGATACGTTTCGCCTTCGTTTGATCTTTCGGTGAGGCGAAGAAGTATTCTCCAAAAAAATAAAAAGAAGTAAAAATAAACTGTGTTAAACGGTATGCAAATGTGGGTAACGGTTCAGGTTTCGAATTGGCCATGATACGTGTATGCCAAATGCACAAGCCCCCAGTTCCAGACGCAGAAGAAGATGAAGCCGAAGACGAGTCGGGCAATTAGTTGGGACGAAAACAATGTGGCATTAGACTGAGACCTGAGATGCAGACGGAGACTGAGTCTCCAACTACGAATGCGATTGCATAAATCAATCAAATTGTCTCTCACTCGGCGACCATTGAGTAATAGATCCAATTTCGATATGAATTTCAGCCCAGAAATTGGGTTTTCTTCTCCTTTTTTTTTTTGCACAACTTTAAATACCAACCCCATTACCCATTGCCCATTCGGCCATTAAGTATTACATTTTGTGCCTCATCACAGGGCAACAACAATCGATGAAAATCGACAATTAATAGTGAAAGTCTAAGCAACAAAGAGGCAGACGAACGGCCTCATCATCAACCAAAAGGTACTGCAGGAAGTTTTTGTTTTTGTTTTTTTTTTGTTGGCCTGGACTTGAGTCTACGTCAATGTCTATTGGGTCTTCGTGAATTTCAAAGGCGATAGCATCGACGCCTCCGCCGCCGACGAACCTGCAACACAAAACAGACACAAAATGACTAACTCCTTGTGGCCCAAACCTCGCTGAAGCCCATTTGTATACTTCTCACAACAAAAACTTCACACGAAGCCGTACCCAGAGACGTCGTCGTCGTCGTCGTTGGTTTCGTTTTCTGGTGCAACGGCGTTTTGCACTGACAGCAACAACAACAACAGCAACAACGGCAACTGTGGTGCACCCACTGACTCAATGACTGAGTGCCAGAGTTGCCACAGCGCCGACAGAGTCACCAAAAGCTCAGGTCTGACCCGTGCGCCAAAGCCAAAGACGTTCGACCACGACGCATTACCATTTCTTTGGGTCACTGCACAAGTTTTCGTCTTGCCCCATGACTCCCAATCTGTCCGTCTGTCCATCTGTCTGTCTGTCTGTCAGTTTCTGTACATGTCCATATGTCCATGTCCATTGATCAGGCACCGAGAGGCATCGAGACATCATCAAGACAGAGAGCGTGCAACGAAGTTCGCAGTTCAAAGTACAGAGAGCTTGCAAAATAATATGTATTAACTAACTTATATAAAAAAAAAAAATTAGCAAACTTATGCAATGCGAAGAAGACACGATAAATGTACGAAACCGAAAGCAGAAGGAGCTGCTGCCATTATAATAAATCTGTTGTAAATAAAGACCATAGAAATTGTTTATGGAGAGTCTGCCCGAAAACAAAATGACATCACAAAACAATTAGAAAAATGCTGAAAACTGAAGATGCAACCTCAGAGCACAGATTTTGCCAACACAAATATTGGCAAACCCAACCCAAATTGTTGCTTTTGTGGCCAATAACATGTTCCTTATGCCCCTTGGGTAATAACAACAATGGCACATTGTAATCACAAATCTTCAAAAAATTTATCTCTGCTCTTCCCGGTAGCTTTTTTCGCAGTAGCCCACGGTAGTTTTATTTGGGACGGCGGCTTCACATTTTCTGCATTTCATTTCATTCGTAGCCGCTTCAAAAGGGTATCGATCAATTGCTTTCTAAATGACCCGCGGCTGTAATAATTGCAATGCTATTTTATTCCCATTTGAGATCTTTGTGTGTGGGGCATTGTTTCTATGACTGCTGGCCTATTAAAGTTGGAGTCTATTATACTTATATGTATTATTGTAAATACTTACATGTAGCTCTTCGAGTAATTGTTTTGTTTTAATCTCCTTATTCCCTCATTATTAGCACATATATATTTTTATTTTGACAAAACAATTACTTTACTAACTGTGTTTGAAGCACAATATTTAGGTGGTATAAAATCATTAAGAACATCAAAAGTGCATATTATAAATTGCTATGTCTCCCGCTACTACCGGCTTCTGAAATTATTCCATGTTTCCAAATGGTCAAATCTCAAGTGACTGATGAAAAGGTGTTTAAGCCCTTTGTTAAGTACTTCGAGAAGCAATGGATAATGAAGGTAAGTTTTTTTACATTAATGTTTTTTCTATATATGGTATATAGTACAAATATATATTTTGTATATTTTCACTTGTTGATACTAATTGAAAAAACAGGAGGGCCCAGAAAATATTTCTGTTTTCAAAATTTAACATCGATGTTAGTTGATACATCGGGTCGAAACATCGATGCATCGATGTATGTCTAATGTTTGAAAGCCATACTATTTTTAGAAGAAAACTAGAGTTTCTTAGATTAATGAAGCTCATTTTCTCTTAAAAACGTATGCTTTCATAGCAGTTTTAAAGTTTTAAACAGTTTTTATCTTAAAAGTATAAGCATAAACTACAAGAGGTCTTTCTGATGAGAACTTTGAGAAGACATATGTAAGCCTTCTTGTAGCTATAGTACCTCTGACCAATTTACTCACTGAGGCATAGCAAACACTGCCCAAATTACTACAAACTCATTGTCAGAGCGGCGAAAATGGCGTGATGAAAGTGCGGCAGCCGATGTTTTGCAAAACATCGATGCATCGCCATGCAACATCGATAAATCGGCATCAACAAAAACATCGGAAAACATCGAGAAACATCGCTGAAGAACATGTTCGGCAATCGAATGAATCGTTTTAGTTCCATTATCCTTTTGTTAGGTTCATTTGATTCCTGTGATCGTACCGCTCGCTCTAGTTCCTTTCTTGTTCGCTCGCTTTAGTTCCTTTATAGTCCGCTCGCTCTAGTTTCCGTCTCTTTCGCTCGTTTCTGCTCACTCATTTGTTTGCTCTAGTTCATCACATTTGAAGCTTTTTATTCAGTAAATACAGCCGTTATATTTTGAACTACACAAAAAATGGTCCTGACTTTAATTTTTTTAAAATTTAAAAATTCCTTTGCTTGCAATCTTTAAAATTTGCAAATCCAAAACTCTTGTATCACTGAAGAATCTTTTCAATTACAATTCAAGCTTCCTTTCAAAAAGCCTAATCACAAGCAACATAAAAATATGCAAATTGTGAAAAATGATTTCTGAAAAGAGAAGTGAAAACCAGCAATGACAATAACAACAACAATAACAACAACAGCAACGACGACGACAAAAAAATAAAACCGCCAAAAAACGTAGAGTCCAAATGACGTTTGGCAATACGCGAAATACGAATAAGCCATAATATTTATTATAATCAAAACCGAACGAACACCCGCAACGTGGAGTCAATGGAGGCAATGGAGGCAATGGCAGCGAGCAGCACGCGGAGTGGAGTGGAGTCAACGTGCTGCAAGCGGACAACGCAATTTATTACATTTTATGTGCCGCATTAACTGCGATGGAGATGTGATCCTCGTCTTTTGACTCTTTTTGGGCTCCAACTCTGGCTTTTCCTTTACCCATGCCCCTCTTCACTAGTGTGGGCAGAGGCGCACAGTAGTGTGAGCCGAGAGTCTGGCGGCTGAGCATTTCTAATTAAGACATTCGATACGGTTGTTTGCGTGTGGAACGCAAGACAATTGAGCAACTGTTTATTTTTGCTGCTCTTCTTCTTCTTCTTCGTTTTTGGCAATGCCAAAATATGAGCAACCTTATGAATCTTCCCAGTTGTTGGTCGGCAATAACAGGCAACAATCATCGCATGTGGCATTTTCATATTTGCATATTTAGAATTAAGTATACTCCAGGCACCGCTTGACATTCACACATTCGCACATTCACGCTTTTCCAGCCAAGCATATCCTAATGGGAAACCATTTTCCTTATTTTTTCCAATTTGCAGGTGCAGAAAGTGAGACGCGTCGCTCGCCGCCCATTAAAACGGACTCGGGGCAGAGTTCCAGACCAGCTAAATTGAAGAGCTTCAAGTCGGAGAATTCAAGGAAAATAACAGTAGCTGTAACTAGCTCAGTGGCAACAAAGGAAGCGGCAACGTTGACTGCAACAACAGCAGCGGCAACAACAACAGCTGCCACAACAGCAGCAGCAGCAGCAACAACTGCTGCAGCAACAACAACAACTAAAATCCAAAGCCAAGTGAGGCTACAAAACCAAGCGACCACAAGCATGTTACTTCTGCAGCCCAATGTAAGTCGAAACAAGCTATAACTAAATCTATGGCTAAATTAAGCTATATCTAACTAGAGTTCCTAACAAACTACTTTAAAAAATGACTTTAACTAACTAGAATTCTTAACAAACTTCTTTAAAAAAGTGTCTGCATGGAGTTCTTAAACTTGAAACCTAAAGTTTCAGTTAATTGCATTTTTTTTAAAAATTACAAAAAATATCCGCATAAGACACCCATATTTTTGAATTGATTAAATCTGTATATAAAAATAAAATAAAAGTTGTTAGCTATTTTTTTTAAATTTAAACCAAAAAAATGCATACAAATATATTTAAAAATAATAAAAAATCATAGCTCTGAAATTTGTACATATACATAAAATATGTTTACTTATGGTGTACACTGTACAGTGATCTCATAGATATTTAGGGCCTCTAGCTCTTATAGTCCTTACGATCGATGTGCAAATAGACAGACGAGAGAATGTAAATTCTTTCTTTAATAAAGATTGATACAATTTATTTAAATACAAATCTTATAATTTAATAGATTTTCAATTCATTGTTGGTGAATTTTTCACCCAAGCTTTAACTAAATCTATGGCTAAATTTAGCTATAACTAACTGGAATTCCTAACAAACTACTTTAAAAAAGTGTCTGTATGGAGTTTTTAAACATAAAACCTAAAGTTGAAGTTAATTGCATTGTTTTTGAATTACAAAAAATATCCTTATAAGACACCCATTTTATTTGTCAGTCACAATTAATTACATGTTGAATTAAAAAGAAATACTCATATATAAAGATAAAATGAAAGTTTTTATGTAATTATTAAAATTAAAACCAAAAAAATGCACTAAAAATGTATTCAAAAATAATTAAAAATCATAGCTTTGAAATTTGTACATCTTAAATATGTTTGCTTATGGTGTACACTGTACAGTAATCTACATGGATAATTAGAGCCTCTAGCTCCTATAGTCTTTATGATCGATAAAGAATATCAATTCTTTCTATTATAAATATTGATACAATTTATTTAAATAAATATCTTAAAATTTGTCCGATTTTCAATCCATTGCTGGAGGAGTTTTTTAAATAGAAAATTTTTGTAATGAAGAAAAACATCTATTGGTTGTCAATATAATTGAAAATTGTCCTGTGTATTAGATAATTTATTCTCAAACATATCTAACATAATAAATAACTATATAAAAAGATCTTTCTGCACATGCAAACATGCCTTGATTGCTAAATGGGTTGAATCTCTGTTGGGATTTTAAGCATTACCTATGCAAATAGTCGTGGCAAGATCAATGATTGCTGAAAGGCAACATTAATTGCCCGCTGTGAGGAAGAGAGCACCATCAATAGTTAACTAATTGAATTTGGCAAGAGTTGCATGGCAAGTTCGTTATGCATAACCAATTGGAAATGCGAAATATGGTTAAGGAAATGTTTGTGTTGTTCTTTAGGGGTTGCCAGGGGTTGTCGACCAATCGGAGTTGCCGCCGACAACGCGCATGTCAGACTCCACCTTTTGTTGCTGGTGGCTTAGAACTAGACCTACATGAGTTCTTGGCTAGATTGTGATTTACTAAATCAGTCTGTTTTCGACTTTCTTGCATTGCAGAGCTCCTTCAGTTCACTTTCGTCGTTCGACAATTTCTCAACGCAATCCGCGACGACGACAACAGCAACGACGTCGGCAGTGACAGCAGTTGCCACAAGTGCTGCACATCATCATCATCACCACAATCATCACCACAATCATCATCGCCAGCAGCAGCAGAGCTCACAGCAACAACAGCAGTTGCTTGCACAACAGCATCAGCAGCAGCAGCAACAGTTGCTGTTGTCCTCAGCCAGCGAGGAGACGCTGCTGTCCCATGAGGAGGATCAGCTGATCAGTAATCTCGCCGACGCGGCCGTTAACCACAGTGAACTCTTCTCGGATCTATTCTTTCCCTCGGACTCGAACAACTCGTTGTTGTCGCCAGCCTTGGAGCAATCAGTGGCCAGTTATCCGGACACACAGGTGGAGTCGAATGCCACATTGCTTGGCAGCAGCGAGGATATCACCAGCTCCATTGAGAATCTCACCAAATTGACTTGTCTGCGCGACAAGCGATTGTCCTCCATACAGGATCAACCATTGACCACAAGCAGTCCCAGCTCGGAGCAGGATCATCATTCGCTGTGTCTGCTCAGTTTGCGTTCCAGCAGCGATCCCGCCATAGCTCTACACGCCCAACAGCAACAACATCAGCAGCATCAGCAGCAACAGCAGCAGCAACAACAGCAGCAGCAACAGTTGGAGGCTGCACAGCTGCAATTGATCTCACCAATTGGCGGACCGCTCTCCTGCGGCAGCAGCTTGCCCAGCTTCCAGGAAACCTACTCCCTCAAGTACACCAGCAGCAACCAGGGCAGTCCCAAGCAAGCCTCCTCCTCCTCGGCCGCTGCCACGCCCACTGATCAGATTCTCACCCTCAAAATGGATGAGGATTGTTTCCCCTTGACCACCGCGGCGGAGGTGATTGCTGGTCTCAGTGCAGGTCCCACTTCGCTGCATCAATTGCAGTCGCAGCCGCAGCAGTTGCAGCAGCAGAATAATCCCAGCAGCAACAGCAATGGCTACAACTACCATGGCCACTTTAATGCCATCAATGGCGCTTCCAATCCCTCGCCCAGCTCATCGGCCAGCTCGCTCTATGAGTACAATGGCGTCAACCAGAACGAAGGCTTCTACGGACAGCAGCAGCAGCAGCAGCAACAGCAAGGCTTTCATCATGTGAGTAGCAACAACTTACACTTTTCCCGCGTGAATTCACTGGGGAATTTTCTCAAAAATTGCACATAAAAAATAGAAATACTAAAGCTTAAAAAATTTGAATTTGGAAAAGAAAAATTTGGTACATAAACTAAGAAAAATTGTACTTTGAAATTTAAATTTAAAAGTAAATATTAGAAATAGACAGAATCAAAAATAGTTTTAAAAAAAAGAAGTATTTTGTAATCAACTAAAATATAAGGAAACGAAATATTAGAAAAAATGTAATAAGAAAATACAAATTAAAATTATTGGAGAGGTAAAAGTTAGAAGATGAGCGTAATAAAAATTTTTGGCTTAAAGTCACGTTATTCCGAAAATTTCTGTTTGTTTTTTTTTTCTCTTTTAAACTCATTTGAAAATTTGGAAAACATATTAGAGACACAAAACTTAGGCACTTTGAGAGCTTTGGATTTAAAAACTTTGAAAACAGATTAGGTACACAAAACTAAGAAACTTTGAATAATATAAGGAAACGAATTATTAGAAAAAATTGAATTAGAAAACAAAAATTAAAATGATTGGAGAGGTAAATAATAAGAGATTAGCGGAAAAAAATATCTGCCCTAAAATCACGTTATTCTAAAAATTCCTGCGTGTTTTTTAATGAAGTATTCGAAAATTTTGAAAAGAGACACAAAACTCAAAGACTTAAGGTGGGTTCTCACTGCTGCACAATGTGAAATCACATTTTGTCATGCTTTGTGATGATTTGCAGAATACGTCAAAGTGTTTACATTGGCAACACAAAATTTGTACTTCACAAAATTGTGGAATGCCTTGTGAAAAGACTTGTGAAAGACTTCAATGTAAACACTGCCAGTCAATGTAAAGAGCATCGCAAAAAATCAAAAGGAATCAAAATGTTCACAAAATGCTCGCAATTGAACAATAACAAGTTCCACAAAAAGAATAAAAACAAAGAAATGTCACTTTGCACATGTCCTTTAATTAAAAAGGTTGCATTTTTTAAAAATAATTAATTTGAAGCAGATAATCAGCCGTGGACGTCGGGTAACAATCCAGTGGCATTCTGATTCAATCCACAAGCTAATTGAAGCTGTGGAGGAGTCACAATGCCTCTGGAATGTATGTAGTGAAAACTACAAGAACCGGGAGGCCAAGGAAGCAAGTTGTAGCTCAATTGCTTCGAATTTGAACGAAAGACTTTGCAGCTTTCCCGTTAGCTTTGCATACATTCCCTCTTTTCAACGAGTCAAATTCATTTTGTCGATCCAGCAGCTGCGCTTTGCCTTGGGTTCATCATCGTCGTCCTCTAAAAGCCACAGCCCAATGACCGCCAAAGCAGCAAGCTCAGTTTCATCTTGTGAATCCATTTCTTTTTTAAAAATCAAAATCAATGCTAAAGGCCCGAAAAAACAACAAATAAAATATTAGCTTTGACGTTTATGTTTTCACAAATGTGAAAGAAAACCAACTTGCTCGATGTGCTTTCACAATGGGATTGGGCTCAATTAAGCTGCTTCAACTTTAACAGGAGTTAACATAGTTTTTGTCAAAATTGTGTCAGCCTCCTTCGCAAAAAATTTTTAACAGAATGTGAAAGTGGTGTTTACATTGAAGTGTCACATTTTTGTGACTTCACAATTTTGTGACAATGCATTTAGTGTTCACATTGCCTTGTGACGTTGTGAACAGCTTTGTGCAGCGTTTGTGAAGCGTTTGTGACGCAGTGAGAACCCACCTTTAGGATTTAAAAATTTTGAAAACATATAAGGGACACAAAACTAAGAAACTTTTAATTAGAATATTAATCTAAAGGGGGGAAAAAAAAAAATCAGTTTTAATACATATTCAGTAAGAAATAAAAATTGGCTTGAAAAAATTTGAAATAGCCGAATTCGCTGGATTTTTAAAAATTATTATTTAAATTTTGCGACTACTGTTGAATATATTAACTACATTTTCAAAAATTCTCTAAAAATAATCCAGATATAAATAACATGAATGAATTAAATTATTTCAATTTCTTTAATTTTCTAACAATTTTTTTATTTATTTACTTATAAATGACTTTTCTCATTTTCGCAGAGTTACAACAACCACAATGGCGAGCGTTACTCGCTGCCCACCTTTCCCACCATCTCGGAACTGGAGGCTGCCACAGCAGCAGCTGCTGCTGCCGCCGCTGCCGTCGCCTCCAACTCCGGTTCGATAGTCGTTGTGCCGCCCATGCGTCGCGCCTCGTTGCCCGTCCAACGCTCCGTGTCGCCCGCTGCGGCCGCACACAGCCCGAAGCTGGCCAAGATGACGCTGGGTCCACGACATGCCCATGCGCTGCAGGTGCAGCTGAATTCGGCGCCCAATTCGGCAGCCAGTTCGCCGGCAAGCGGCGCTGGAGGGGATCTGCGACTGCTGCATTCGGTGAACTCATCCTCCGCCTCGTCCGCCTCGCAGCTGTGCGCCGTGTGCGGCGACACCGCCGCCTGCCAGCATTATGGCGTGCGCACCTGCGAGGGCTGCAAGGGATTCTTCAAGCGCACCGTGCAGAAGGGCTCCAAGTACGTGTGTCTGGCGGACAAGAGTTGCCCGGTGGACAAGCGTCGGCGCAATCGCTGTCAGTTCTGTCGCTTCCAGAAGTGTCTGGTGGTTGGCATGGTCAAGGAGGTGGTGCGCACGGATTCATTGAAGGGTCGTCGTGGCAGGCTGCCCTCCAAGCCAAAGTCACCGCAGGAATCACCGCCATCTCCGCCAATCTCCTTGATAACCGCCTTGGTGCGCAGTCATGTGGACACGACACCCGATCCCTCTTGCCTGGACTATACACACTACGAGGAACCCCTCCTTGATCAGCTCGCTCCTTCGGCAGGATCAGGATCAGGTGCAGGAGCTGGACCAGGAGCAGGTGGACTGGGCATGAGTGAGGCTGACAAGGTGCATCAGTTCTATCAACTGTTGACCAACTCGGTGGATGTGATCAAGCAGTTTGCCGAGAAGATACCCGGCTACTTGGAGCTGACACCCGAGGATCAAGAGCTGCTGTTTCAGTCCGCCTCGCTGGAGCTGTTCGTGCTGCGTCTTTCCTATCGCGCTCGCAGCGACGACACCAAGATAATCTTCTGCAACGGCACCGTCCTGCATCGCAGTCAGTGCCAGCGATCCTTCGGCGAGTGGCTCAACGGCATCATGGAGTTCAGTCGCAGTCTCCACAATCTGGAGATTGACATTTCAGCCTTTGCCTGCCTCTGTGCGCTCACTCTCATCACAGGTAGGATTCAGCTTACTTTACGACGGATTAAATATGTTGTTGGGTTCAATTAAATTGTTTGTCCGCTGAAGAAGGCGACATTGTGGCGCCAATTTGTGGAAGCGATTTTTCAGTACTCGATAGTTTTATTAAAAATATATCGAGCTAATTAAATCGATGCTCATGAAATATCGACAACTCACTGGATAATATATTTACAGTGAACATTTATTTAATGTATTCATACACCATATATTTGTCAAATTTGCGTATAATAAAGATGTTTTGATGCGGGTTTCTTATATTTATCTTTTATTCACTTAAATTCCGTTCGAGCACACATGGAAAATTTTGATTTTTAAAAAAAATCAATTTTTAAACTTTTTTCCTTGATTTTTGAAAAAAAATATTTAGATTCAGAAAAATTTTTCAAACAATTCTAAGAGTGACTGCAAAAAAAAATTTTCAAAAATCTTTTTCCTAGTATTTCTTATGGTTTTTTGAAAATTGCTGAAAAGCCACTTTTTGTGTAAAAAGTTGGAAAAAGGGGTTCAAATAGTAATTTTTAGGAATTTCAAAATTTTTTAAAAATACTAGCAAAAATATTTTTCAAAATTTTTTTTTGCAGTCACTCTTAGAATTGTTTGAAGAATTTTTCTGCATCAAAATATATTTTGAAAAAAAACGAGAAAAAAAGTTGAAAAATTGACTTTTTTTTAAATTCAAGAAATTAAAGAAATTTTTGCATCATTAGAACGGGATTTAAATGAATAAAAGATTCATATAGGAAACCCGCATCAAAACATCTTTATTTTACGCAAATTTGACAAATTTATGCTGTATGAAGACATTTGTGGTTCACTGTACATAGCTGTTAAAGTAAAAACAAGGGTGTATGCAAAAATATGGGAGTGAGTTTACAATTTTTATATGCTGATCCGCAAATTAAGTTGCACTGATGTAAAAATACATTGAAAAGTCAACAACTTGATTAAAGTCGATCATTTTTTTTTACATTATATCGACAACTCGATTTTTATTTTGACGATTTTAAAATTTAGATTCAAAACTCGATCCATAATCGTGATTACAGCACTAGTTAACGTTTTAAGTTTCTTGAGCAATAGAAGTTACTGGCTAACCATTACTGTTTCAGCCTAAAATAATATGAATATAAATTGTCCCTTTCCTTGCAGAACGTCATGGCTTGCGTGAGCCAAAGAAGGTGGAGCAACTGCAGATGAAAATCATTGGCAGCCTGCGAGATCATGTCACCTACAATGCAGAGGCGCAGAAAAAACAACATTACTTCAGTCGTCTGCTCGGAAAACTTCCGGAATTGCGTTCGCTGAGCGTGCAGGGACTGCAGCGCATATTCTATCTAAAACTGGAGGATTTAGTGCCGGCACCATCGCTCATCGAGAACATGTTTGTCACCACATTGCCCTTCTAGGCGCCATAACATTGCTTCCTTCGTATCTAGCTCTTAAGTACAACTAGACCTAAGAAACAAATCCCAAGAATCTGTGCAGCAAGAAACAAAAAAATAAAGCAAAAGTTGCAGATAACAAGTGCAAGTATCTAGTAGCTTCGTAGGCATCCCTTAAATTAAATTAAAGTAAAGTAAAGTAAAATCAGTAATTCAGACCGTATGGCTGCATAATTGGCGTCGTCTCATCAATATTTCAGCATTTCCGAGGGCTTCGTGACTTGTCAGAACTCAGAGCACAAAATTCACAACTTGTTGACGTTAATTGTTAAATTGTTTAATTCAAACCGTCAAAATCAATAGACAACAGACAACCGGTAACTGGTTAGTGGTAACTGGTTACCGGTAACACGCACATGCAACCTTTTTTATTTGACGTGTACTTCCCCCTTTTTTTTTGACCCTTAATGCTTGCCTTCGAGTACAAAATACAAATGTTCTATGCAATGCCCAACTCTTGCCTTTAGCTTACTTCTAGTCAATCGTCTTAAGCATCAGTTTCATATATAAAATTAAAGCTATAGTTATAAGATCCCTCCTATAAATCTATTGTAAATAATGCTAAATATTTTCCCAACAAAGTATTTTTTCATTAGAGACTTAGGCATAGAAAATATATATAGTATATAGACAGTTTAGGTTTTTTTGCAATCTTGGTTCGAGTTTTGATCGCACTTAGAGAAAGAGAGAGTTGAAGTACCTTTATGTGATTTGTGTCTGACACATACAGAGCTGCACACAAACACAAACTAGTTAATAAGCTAAATAATAATTACAATATAATAATAAGTATTGTGTAATTTAAGAACCTATAATATATCTACGTTCCAAGCATAAAAAAAGATTAAAATATTATTCAAAATAATAATAACTCCAAATGAGTTCTCAAAGAATTGCAAATGGATCGTGCACTTGATGTGAATCTCTTTATAAGTATAAATTGCATGTGTTATTTTCTGATTGAAGCCCCTCTATGTGACTTTGTGATAGATTGGCATTGAACTCTACATAGATGTCTATACTTATGTCCAATTTTTTATATATGATTTATTTGATACGTACAACTTTTCTTTAAAATACGATTTAACGGGAATTTTTGCATGAGACAACAAATCGTAGATAGCAAATAATTAATCTTATATCTTGCCTTTCTCCACTTCGTATGAATGTATTATTAAATAAAAGGAAAACAAAAATGATGAAAATTTCTATATGTAAAACTAAAGACTACAATAACTGTTTAGGCTAAACGAATGAAAAACATATCTCTTCAAGCTTTTCACGTGCACAAAGAATAAACACACAAACCTTTAGTGTTATTAACTTATTTTCGGTTTAAATATTGGCATAACTTTTTTGTATTTGAATTAGTTCATTAATTAGATAGATCATTAAATATGAAATATTTGATAATTAATTGATGCTGTTGAATAACTAGATTTTGTACATCCTTTAATAACTTTATATATTTAGTTTAGGCAAATTTAATATAAGTGAATGTTTATCTACAGCCGATAAATCTGGATTATATATTAACTAGAAAGATAATATCCATAATATCCACATGATGTCCAGTTAAAAGCCATTTTCTTTACGTATACACATTTACAAACATATAGACATACATATAATAATATATTATAAGTAGCAATAACAAAGCACTTGTGTAAACTTTAAATGAAATTACTCCTAAGCTCTTGTAACGGTTCTAAACGGTTGGAAGCGGTTCAAAACGGTTGAAAGCAGGATGCAACAAAAAAAAAACAGTGTGACCAAAGCGGTTTGTCGGTTTTAAACCCAGAAATGAAATGCCATTATCTAGCCGTTACATATCGAAAAAAAAACAAAAACAATATGTTATTTAATCATTATCTTTGTATATACATATAGGAATTTGAGGATCAGTCGTTCCCACTATAACCTACTTTGTACCTTCTACATACATAAATAAATAAGCATACATCAGCATATATTTTGAATAGAGAACTTTACAAGACAACAACAACAACAACTTCTATATTGGCACAAAGGCTTAAGCTGAAGTATATTTATGAATACACACACAAACTCGTGTTAAATGTTCTTTTGTAATTTTATATGTAAGCTCATATGCATGTACAAATATATATTTGTAAATATCTATATATTTATATGTCAAGTATGGAAATTATTATGTGGGCATATTTTTGAGAAATTACCCAATAGATTTTTCAATGGAACGATTTTAAAGAGAATACTTAAATTATACGTATATGTTTACATATGTACACAAAAATATAATAACACAACATAATATATGAAATGCATATTTTGAGCATATACATACATACATATATTTATTATGTACTTACCAACCAGATAGGATAATTTAGAAAGCTTTATCGACGGCTATAAATAAATATAACAGATTTATCCTTAATTTTGAAAAACAAAAATTATTTTGCATAGCCAAAAATATAAAATCAAAAAAAAATCAGCCAATAAGCAAAGCTATAACTTAATGCATGATATATAAAATATTATTAATTATGCGCGTATTACTAGCGAAGTTATAGTAGAAAATACCTGAAGAAGCTACATATTATAATAATAATATATATGCATACATACTATATATGAGGAAAACTGTTATTGTTACATAAGTATATAGCCCGTTGTGTAATTTTATCTCATTTTATTGTTTTAGTTACCAGATAAGATACCTATACAATACGCAATTGATCGTTAAACTTACAATGCAATCTAATTACATAATTAATTACAAAGCAAATGCAAAACTATTTAATTTTTGTGTTGTCTTGTTTTTGTTTTAATTAATATGTAAGCATACATTTAATAGTTATTTTCTATACGCCTTTCGATCAAATTAGATATACGAAGCATATACATTTTACATATATTTACATACAAATTGTATTCTTTCACTGATTTCAAATAAAAACAGTTTATTTTTTCTTGAGTGTTAAACAAATGTTTGGCTCATTGGGTTGACAGTCATTGTTGTATCTTAATCTATTTATTAAAAACTAGTTAAAGCTCTAATTGGCAGTCATATTGTGGGGTATATACAAGTATAAAACATATAAAATGCAAACTTATGAATAAACAGACATGACTGCTTCAACAAAATCCCGACAGATGGGACAGCGATCTCCGCCTTCGAAGCGTGGCAACTGCTGTGAACACTCCTTGCACATGCACAGATGTCGACATGGCAGCAGGACAATATTTCTGCGGCGCTCCAAGCACACAACACATTGATCCGTGCGGATTGGAGATGAATCTGAATGCTGAGGCTCGCCAACCTCGAATTTATGCAGTAGCCAGGATATTTTTCGGTCTGTGTAAGTCCATGTTCCCTGCAGAGCCGTGTACATTCTGGTCAACATCCCGTGACGTAGTTTCCTGAGCAGCATTCTGGCATAGAGATACACATAGCCACGATACATGTAGAGCACGAGCAGCACGGCGATGCCGATGGACAGTCGGAAGAGATTGTGCAGAAGATGTGTGCCAATTTCCAGAATACAGCTGCCCAGCTGTTGAATTCCCAGTAGCAGGTAGTCCAAAATGGCAATGATAGCCCTCGGCAACAGCAGCAGTATCCAGAGCGTTAAATTTCCAAGTGCAATGAGCACATTGCTCAAGAACAAAACAATTCCTTTGAAAATATTCCGTGCCAGCTGCAGACCGTCTCCTGTACCATAGTAAATATAGTCAAAGACTTCGCAGACCACGTAACGCAGCTCGTAATAGAACAGTCTGCACTCGTTGAAGACAACGGTGCCCAGTTGGTAGCCTTGGCAGAGGAGTCTCCAAATGAAGCCGGCTCCCTGAATCAAGCAATATCCAATGAAGCAGCTACCAGCGAAAAAATAATAAACAGCCGCCGCAATCGTATCAATTACATTCGTAACTGGTTGGATCAGCGCCACATCAATGGCATTCGCAATTGTGATCAGTAATGAAAGCATGGCAAACGTATAAACATTTTGAAAACTATTTACAAACGAAAAATTCAATGAAAACAATGCCAAAGCAACCAGTGCTGCCAATAAAAACAATGAATGCAACCCCCAGCTGCGAAAGCGCAGCAATCGATATGTTAGCAGATATATCGAAACAACATACCTATCGATAGTGCCAACTATCTACGGTGCGATCTGGCATCACTTATTTGTGCGCGCCATTTCAAATGCTGATTTTTGAATTCCTTGAAATTTTTTTTAAAAGAAACTTTTTGCATCAAAATATTTTTTTTTTAAAAATCGAGAATAAAGGAGACGTTTACAAAAACTCGAAATTTTTAGTGGGTACCTAATGGGTTAAGGAAAGTTTTGTATCATTCAAAAGGAATTCAAAAAACCTTTCCGTTTATGCCAAACTTTACATGAACTACATAAAGCGTGCCAAAATACATTTGGCCACCGCTGTATTACATGGTTAGCCACTTCGCTGGTTATCTATAATATTTATTATTTACATGATAATACTACCAATTGTCAAGAACATGCGACACGCTTTACTTAACAACTATTTAATTGACTTAAATTTAAGCTAGCTGCCATTTACATTGCCGTTGACAATGCCCAAATTGCTCAGAAGCGTTATCAGTTCGCTGTTTTTCCTCATCACGGCCATGACCTCTAGTTGCTGTTGCTTCATAACGCGCAGCCTATTGCGTTCCTCAATTTTGGCCAATTGATTATTACTGGAAATGTTTTTAGTATCAACGTCGAGCTTCTGCTCGGACTTAATGTGATACAACTCATCGCGAATATCATACAATTTGCGTTCACAGTCGCGCACATCTTTCTCCAATATTTGCGTCTTGAGATAAACCGTTTGTGCTAGTTTATACCAATCGGCGAGGCATTCAGCCATTTGAGCAACTGCAGGATTGACATTATCCAGCAGCAGCTGCTTAATACGCTTGCCATTGTGATCCACTTTGATCTTCTCCAGCGCATGAAACTGTTCATCGTTGTAGGTGAGCGTACGCGTTGCACGATCCCGCAGCAAATGTTGCCACGAGTCACGCAAGCGTTCCACTAAATACTTGGCCTGTGCGCTGGCCCGAGTACGGCACGGACACTTCTTGCCGTGCATCGACGATGACCACTGTTCACTGTAAGATAGGAAATTGGTAAGTTAATCTTGGTTTTACTATAGAGTTGACTCACTTTAGTTCATCATCTGTAACAAAGTGTTTGTGCATTTGGGTTATCACATCGGCAGCTGCATCGAAATCACTTTTTACATTCTCCAGCGTGCTAAGGAGACACTTGAGTTCCTGATCTCCCTTTGTCTGTATGATGAAAATTACAAGAATATTATTTAACTAGGGTAATTATGCGGTTTATCTCACCACTCTGGTCATATTCTGCACCACATCTGCATAGTCAAGTACTGTCGACAGCAGATTGTCAAAGTTCTTTGTTTTTCTGTACAAAATATAAGATAAAATTGTCATTTAAATTATCAAATTATAATTACTTTGAGACTCACTTTAACAACAATGTAATTGTGGTAATTAGCATCTCAATAAAGTGTTCAACGCCCTTTTTGATTAGAATGTCCATTGTAGTAAAAATATCCACGCGTCGTTTGCATTCATGCCCCACGCTGCAAGCTGCCTGCAAAGACCAATATTCAAGTCAATTGTAGGATTATTTAAAAGCTGGTGAGTTTACCTTGGCCAAACTGGCATCGTTTTCAACGGACACGTTTGGAGGAAACACTGGGAATTTGGGCAGCTCCATTTGCTGAGGCAATTGAACATTATTGTCATCATTGCTGTACAGGAATATGGGCTGCTCTGTGGTTGTGCTCGGAAAGGCCTTGGCTGTGAAACAGACAACAGATGGTATTATCAGCTCTTGAAATACGGAGCATGCAACTCACCAATGGTACGTGGCGTAACTCTCTTTTCCAAATGCTCGTTGTTAAACAACAATATTTGTTTTTCCAGCGGCACCTCAGTTTGCAGGAATATGCGCTCCCGAAAGTTGTCAATTTGCTCTTCCGGCTCCAGGAACACTTCCACAGAGCTAGTGCGGTTCGTGAAGAAGACATGGATGACACGCTTACGCAAGATCAGAGTCACCTCCTGGAAGAAACGATCAAAGGACCAAGTCTTGTCCCGATTCTCCTCTAGTAATCCCGCTAACAATGGTGTAACGAGTGTCTTGAGACCTTGTGAGAGATGTGCATGTGGTGGCAGCGTCATTGACCACTCTATAGGTCCATTCTCGGCTAGCTGGGTTCCCGATATAACTCCCGATGCCTTCTTTGTGGTTATTTGATGCATTGTTTCCCGATTCTTACGACCACCGTATGGTCTGAAGGGTAAATTACCAGTAGCCACGTGGTAAAGTGTCACTCCAATGGACCACAGATCTACATTGGCGGTAAATGATCGTTGTATGGATTTACGGAGCACAGCACGCTCGTAGAGATCAGGATGCAAATACTCCTCGGTGCCATAGAGCGAGGCAAACGGTTGATTGTCCTCCAGCTCTCGAGCAGCACCAAAGTCAGTCAACTTGTATATGGTTTGGCCATCCTCCGATATAAATTTCATGATGTTGCCTGGCTTCAAATCGCGATGCACCAGCTTATTGTCTCGCAAATGTTTCATCCCAGCGCAAAGATGCTCGAGTACCAATAGGAATTCATGTTCTGGCAGGCCATAGCAGTTCTCCGGATCATCCAGTATATTAAATAGACTTCCGCCCGTGCACAACTCCATAACAATGACCTTGCCACGTCCCTCCTGATCCTCTTCGATCGCCAGCAGCTTAACAATGTTTTCATGGTTCACTTTCTTCAGAGCCTCAAACTCACGCATCTGAACATCAGCAGGACGCATATGACTATACGGATTGAAGGTCTTAACAGCGACCGATTCGCCCGTTGTCTTATTCACTCCCTACAAAAAGGGGAAAATATATATTTGTTATTATCGTCAAACTTATCTACTTACAATTGTTTATGTGTATGTAAAAAAGCGTTGTAATGACGCACTCTTTGTATATTACCTGAAACACAGAGCCGGTAGCGCCTTTTCCCAGCACGCTGGTTGTGCACCAAACATAGTTCAGTGAACCACGCAGGAATGACATAGTTAATTTGTATTTTATTTATAATTTTCAATGGAATCAACTGGTGAAAATATAATGGAAGTTAAGTAGAGGTGGAAAAACATCGAGTGAAACTTCGATGCGTCGATGCTTCCAAAACATTGGAAAAACATCGGTGTGTAGGCACTATCGATTTTTTTTATACAACAAAAATAAACCATCCTGATATTTACGGCCCTCTACAATATTGGAAGGAAAGAATTTTAAAATATTATGAGAAATACGTTCAATACAATTCCTTTTACAGATGAGATTTATAGATTTAAAAACCGTTTTAAAAAAATTGTATGTGCTTAGTAATAAATATCGATGCATCGGGGACAACCACAACAACACACACCTCTAACAAATAAATGCATTAATCAGCTGATTGCATTGCCAAAACTAAAGGTGGCAATCTTGGCAACGATGGCATATTTGACAGACATTATATACATAACTCTTTTTAGAAAATTATCATAATTATCAAATTTTGAAGCTAGAACTTTGAACTTTCACAGAAGTTTTGTTATATTTTTTTTCGAATTTATTTTTTTGGAATTTCTAACTAATTATTTACGTGACGTGACTCAAACCAAAATTTTAAAAAGAAATTTATTATTTTAAAAAATTTAAAATTTTCTTGGTATCTTTAAATCACTTGAAATAATAATATTCATTTATTTAAATTTATAAAAAAAATGTACAAAAAAACACGCAACTGTGTGGCAGCTCTGACCCAACTTTGGCAAAACAAGGTGGCAAGTATCGATACTTTAAGCTGTATCGTGGAATCCCTCGAATGCACGCCTAGTGGTCGTACTGAAAGCAAATACCGATTACTGCTATCGTGCATTAACCACCACTAGTTTTTTTTGTTTTTTTCGCTGCGAGAAAACTTAGCAGCAATATATTTATTATTATTTTATAAATCAATACAGTATGAACGTTTCGGGCATTGTCCTTAAGTACGCACCATTTCGTTCCTGAGCGAATGGAACTTGCGTACATTAAATCAAATTGATTTAACAAGGTCGGGCATGCCAATTGAAACATCGTCGCGCCGCGATTCGCAAAACGCCTACTCTTGACATTTTTTTTGTATAATTTCGCGTTGGCCGTTCGCGCTGGATAATATAAGAATGCGAATTAGATTGCATTTGGTACGTTTTATGTACATAAATCTAATACTTAGGTAAGGATAACGAAACTGTTTCAATAAGTGTCGGTTTTACCCCAAAACTTTCTTGTTTGCCATTTATTTCACTTACAGCTGCTGTTTCTGGTTGTACGACATCGCTGCCGCGGCCGATGAGATTTCAGTTAATGTCGCTGCAGCTGCGGAGATCGCAAATGCAGCTGGCGAGCAGAGGGCAGGGGTGCAAGCGCAGATGCCGCCAGACCCTTTGGCAGCAGATGGCAAAGGAAGCAGCAACGAAAAAGTGCCTATCGTGTTAAATGATTACAAAAAAAGTAAAGAAGTTGCATCAGAAGAGGAGGCGCCTGTTTTGACGGCGACGGCAACAACAACAACGACAGCACCTTATGAAGCAGATAGCGTTGTGCTGAAGTTGGGCACGGCGCCAAGAACTAGTGCAAAAACGACAACAACCACAGAACCGGCCGTTGTAAAAGACACGTCAGTGAATTTGAATGTGTTGCCGTCGTCTGATGTAAATATCAATAATAATAATAACAATAATGAACATGTTAGTGTAGTGCCTCACAGTGAAAGAAATAGTAATGCAGATAATAATGAAGCGACTGCTAAAGTGCCAAAAAATCAATTAAATAACGAAATTAATCATAATATTTATGCAAATACGAATGCAGATGTTAATCAATTAGAGCAATCACAGCAATCTGAGTTAGTCGACGATGTGATGATACCAAAGAATGTTCCCCAACAGCAGCAGCAACAACGACAACAACAAGAAAGGTGGGTTTTTTTTTTGCTTATTGTTTGTTTTTAATATTTCCAAGTATATGTAGTATATGGAATTTCCCTGTCGCGCTCGATTCCTCACTTACGCAGTTATGTAAATGAGTACGCATACAAGTATTTAGCTTTAACATAATAACAATTATCAGCATAGTAGAATTATAGAAAAGTTGACGTGCCTTGCGGCAAATTTATTTCAACTTAAACGTGACAATATTTATTCTGAGAGGAAATAGAGTGCGAGGGAGATTATTTCATTGTTTCTCGGCTCTAGAAAACAGTCTTTATTCCACTTTAACTATAAATAAGTATACAATCTTTAATAATTGCCTTTGAATAAAATATCTTTAGAGCCCCTATATTAATATTATTTAGATAAGCAAAAGAATGAATAGGCTTCATTAGCATGTCGAAGAAAAAATACCCTAGCAAATAGTTCCTTTTTATAAAAGTTTGGTAGATAGATGAATAGGATATAAACTAAGATCAATTTGTTTGAATCTGATTGGGAACCACATGTTAGGCCCCATAAGAATACTCCCCATGACCCAAGGTGCTCAACTATAACGTTTGAGTATGGAGGTAGAAACATAATTTTGTAGGGATGCGTTTCTCATTCTGGTGTTGGTCCATTACATTGGATAAGGGAAAAAATGAGTGCCTTATGTCAATATACTCGACAGTATAATGCTTCTTTATGCTGAAAAGAAAATGCCGTCAAAATGGGAGCTCCAGCAGGATAATGATCCAAAACATTATTCAAAGCTGGCCAAGAAGTGGTTCCCTAACAGCAAAGTTCCCCTAATGGAATGGTTTTCACAGTCACCAGACCTAAATCCCATAGAGCATCTTTGGATTTTCTTAAAGAAAAGGATTGGAGGCTATAAACCCCAAAAATAAGGATTATTGGTTGAAAAAGTTAAGTCCGAATGGGTCTCCATTGATCCATCGATTTGTGCTAAACTGGTGGACTCCATGGATCGTCGACGTTTCGGAGTCACTAAAAATCGCGGTGCTACAACCGAATAGTAAAATTAAAGGTTAATCTTTATGCCTTTATAACTGAATAATTGTTTTTCTTAACTTTGGGCGTTCCGTTTCTATTATTTTTTCCAGGCCTAAAAAATAAAAAAAATAATTTCTGCTATATTAAGTTTTTTGAAAAATATTATTTTGTTATATTTTGATACATTACTGGATAGGCTTTATATAAAAATTATGAAACTTAAGAAAAAAAAAGTTCATTGAACAAAATTTAAAAAAATACGAAAAAAAAAAATGCCTTTTATATTATTTATGCCATGACTGTACATTTAAAGAGAAATATCCTCGAAAAATATTGAAAAATAGTTTCACATTTTGAACTCTTTTTAATACTAGGATATTTCATTTTAGACTCCCAAGTAAATCATCCAGAAGTTGTAATTTATTTCTTGAAAACTTTGACTTTTAACTACGTTTTTTAGTTGTCAGATAAAATGAATCTATAAATACACAAAGTGCTAGTTGATTGATTGTAATAAAACGATAATTTTTATGACATCTTAATGATACGGGGATCGAACAAATGAATTTATCTTTTAAAACATTGTCAAAACTGAGAGATAACTTCACTTCGGAACAGATGGATCATCTTAATAAAAAAATATACTAAAAAATGAATAAATCAATTTTGATGTTACAACTTATTTAAAACTCTGCAAAGGTATGCAAATTTAATAGCAGGTGTAATATCTGAGTAAATAAATGGACTGACGATAGTTAAGATTAACGATGGAAGAAGGAAAACGCAATTGTGGAAGGTTGGAAATTGAATAATGAAATATTTATTGGATAGGTAATTATGTAGTTGCGTGTTGGCTGTACAACCAGAGGCTTTATGAGCAATATACATAGCTAAACAGATCCCCAAGCGAATGGGGCAAATAGGTGGACAATGGTGGTGGGATGAATGGTGGGGTGAATACTAGCAAAAAAAAAAAGAAAAACAACACCCACGCCAAGTCTTGTCACAATGCATTTTGCCGGTAATTTGCTTTACAGTTTTCAATTTATTTTCCTTGACTTTTAAACGGCGGCGTGTGAGCGGCGACTTTCTAAATGCCTTGGCAGTCGAGTCGTCTCTTTGGGGTCTATCCAGCTGTCTGGGCTATCTATTGGTGGCCAATTCATTCAAGAAAAACAACGAAAACAGACTGAAAGATAAAAAAACAAAAAAATACTGCGTCAGGCTGGGATATTTTCTTATTTACGAGCCAACAAGACGCTGTAGGAGTTAAACGCCAACGCCAAAAGTCGATCGGTGATCGGTGATCGCCAGATCGCCTGATCCTTAAAAGGCCTTACACAACATATTTCAAAATGACAATAACATTGTTTGCTGATATTGTCGTTGCTGTTGCTGTTGTTGTCGTTGATGTTATTCGGTAAAAGTGTTAAATGGGAGCAAATTAAAGTGCGATTTCAGTTTGATTTGACTGGACATCATGTGTTGCCTGTGGCACTGACTGCAACTTTAACTCCAACTCCAACTCCTACACCTACACCTACTTCGTGGCAAATAGCTTTATCAATTGAAATGTAATTTCCATTTTGCAAGGAGTAAGGCGATAAAGTTTTGCATGCACGAGGGTTGTGCAAAAAGTCTTGACAAAAATGTAGAACTTGATACAGTCGAACTTCCCTAACTCGAATCACCATTATCCGATAAAAAAGTTCGAGTTAGGGAGATTTCGAGCTAGGGAATTTTATTTTTAAATGAAATAAAGTTTCATTTATTCATAAATACATTTCAAATTGCAAACTTTTCTTGTTCTTTTCAACAACAAAAAATTTCAGTTTGTTCAAGACCTGTCGATATTCTTAAAAATAGGTTTTATAGTTCTTTTGCTGTATCCAGAAGATGTTCCCGATAAAGATTTCTCAAAGAGATAAACATTTTAATACACGTGCTGGTAAATAATCTTGAGCTGATCCGAGCTGACAAAGAAGTGCATTACGAACATCTTTCCTTAAAAATTTAAACTTTATTGGGGATTTTTCCGAAAAATTCGACTTAAAGATGTACCGGCCACTATTTTTGTTCGAGTTAAGGAGAAATTCGAGTTAGGGAAGTTCGACTGTATTTAAATTTTTTCTATGAATATTTTTGATAAATTAAATGGGTTTCAAAATAATTACCAAAAATGTATCGAACAGTTTTGATATTATAAACATCATTGCTAATCACTTTGTAATTATTTAAAACTTCTGCGTTTCGGCAGAATCAATTAAAACTGAGTTAGATTAAGGTTCATGCAATATCTGAACTATCACTTAAGACAATTTACAATAGGTTAAATAAATTATAAATGTATCAATGGGATCACTGAAATGGATATTGGGCATTAAAAAGATTTGAGAAGGTATTGGCAATACCTTGTGGACGACTACGCTTAAAAATAAGAAAATCAATTCAGAAAGTTCGATTTTTTAAAGACTTTTTAGACAAGCCTCGGTTGTAATTTTTGTTTATGGTATCAGAATCAGCGAGGCAACCAAGCATCAGCATCAGTATCAGAGTCTCCCAATCCCCTCTAGACATTTCACACATGGCAGGTGATCGGCTGCCTCAGCGATCATGATGATGATGATGATCGTTTACTTTCACTTTTAGCGAATGTGTAAGGACTCAAATGCGAATCAAAGTATATTGCAATTTAGGCTTTCGAAAATGCATCATGATCTTGTTGCTGTAATCAAACTTGGCAAAAAGCCATAATCATGTACAACATGACATTGCTATCAAACGATCATAGACAAGATATGCGAAAACTACTCGTAGTTATCTTGGGACAGAAGCGATTGCCGCCGCTTATGCAAATGATTAGGCCAAGTCAAGCCAAGTGTGGAGTGTGCCAGATTATGGCAACAACGATTCACTTTAAAGCAAAAACTTTAATGATCTTATCCGAATATGAACGTGTACTCACACTCTCCTGTCCTGTCCTGGCCGTTTCGTTTCGTCTCGTCCCGTCTCGTTTCGTTTCATCTCAATGTCCAAATAGTTAATTGATTGTGAGCGGTCGCTCATTGACTTTGCTTAATCAATTTAATCACATTGATCGTTGATCGCTGATCGCTGATCGCCCGCCCGATCACTGATCTCGTGTAGCTGCATCGATTAGTCTGCGTATCGTGGGCTTGTCGCACGCCTTCACTTCACTTCACTTCGCTCCGTTTCGTTTTGTTTTTCCCATTCCATTCCTCGCAATGCAATGTAGGCGCCCGCCTGTCCATTAAACGCAAACATTTTCAAAAGCCGGTTTTCCTTTTGCCATTGTTGTTTTGTTTTTCCTATGCATTTTGTTTTGTTTTTTATTTATTTCATTTATTTCATTTTTGCCGGCATTTTTCTACTATTTAATTATTGTCTATCTGGTAAAAAAAAAAAATACCAGACGCTTGGGCAACACTTTGGCACGTTGCGTGGGATGGACGGCTCGACGGGCTGAACACCCTGTAATCGGGCATAAAATATCCTAATAGATTCCTTAATTATGTCTTAAATATTTACATATGTATATTACATACAGTCGTCGGATAAAGTATTTTGACAAAAGTAAAGTTAAATCTTCGCGTAATTTGAACTTACTTTATGTTCTTCCATTTGAATGATACAAAACTTTCCTTAACCCATTAAGTAGCCATTGAATATTTTGAATTTTTGTAAAAGTCTACTGTTTTGACTTTTTTCCTCGATTTTTTACAAAAAATAATTTGATGCAAAAAAATTCTTCAAACAATTCTAAGAGTGACGGAAAAATTTTTTTTATTTCAAAATTCTTTCCGCTAGTATTTTTTATAATTTTTTGAAAATTGCTAAAAATGACTATTTTAACCCATTTTGCCAACTTTTAATACAAAAAGTGGCTTTTTGGCAAATTTTCAAAAAATTATAAAAAATACGAAGAGATTTTTGAAAAAAAAAAAAATATTTTTTGTAAAAAATCGAGGAAAAAAGTCAAAGCAGTAGACTTTTACAAAAATTCAAAATATTCAATTCAAGCGGAATTTTAATGACCTTTCCGTTGATGCCAAACTTAACATAAAGTAAGTTCAAATTACGCGAAGATTTAACTTTAGTTTTGTCAAAATACTTTATCCGACGACTGTAGGTGTATGTATATTTGGATTAAAAGCCTATTATCACCTAAAAAAATATGTATTATTTTTTGGTTTGTAAATTAGATTTTTGTTATTTAAAAATGGATGTTTTTGGAATTTTTAATGCCATCTTTTCATATTTTTTTTATTTTAAAAGGAATTTACTTTCGTTGTCTGTAAAATTCCCAACAATCGAAATAAATAAGTCATCAAATGTTCATTTTTTAATAATGGAAAAAAATGTATAATAATGTGGAAAAATAACAACTTCATTTTAGTGGGAATATTGGTGCTTAAAAGTATTATGAATAGTTTACCAGCTCTTTTAATCGGTATTATTTTATGAATAGAGTAACTGCTTGTTGAAAACTCTCGATCGTAAAGTATTTTTAAATTTTGTGTTTAGTTTTTGATGTGGAACCTCGTGGGATAAAGTGGCTGTAATCCCTGTTTTATATCCGATTTAAACATTATATTTAGGCTTTGTGTTAACCGTTTTCCTTTTGAGATGCCTTCTGCAGTATAGAGTTTTAACTTGGCCAACATCGCAGTTACTTGGCTTTAAGCACTTAACAGCTCGTGTGGTGTTTGTGTGTGCGTGTGTGTGTTTGTTTGTTGTTTTTTGCTCATTGTGTAAGCGCTGTGGCATCAAAACACTTTCGCATTACAAGTGTTTATCTTTCCCGTTGGAGAGTCAAGGTATCGAGGAGTTGGAGTCGAACCAGGTGAAACATCAGATGGCAATTCAATTGGCACTTTCGGCCCGCGGTAACCTTTTGTAACATTAACAACGCACTAAAGGAGTTCCCGACTACGTTAAACAAATTACAAAAAACTTAAAATGCAAAAAAATAAAAACATAGACAGTCTTCAAAGGCGTTCAATGATTGGCGGTGTCCACTAATCTTCACTGGGAGTTTGCAGGCAGTAGGCAAATTGCCAAACGCCTTTATTGGCTTTATTTGCCTTGACTTGAAATTTGTCTGCCGGGTGCGCAGATTTACCATATGGGCAACAATTTCACTTTCAGCTGCACTTGCAATTATGCGTTTTAATAATTATTTATATTGCTTACATACCCTGTATCCATAAGCTGACAAAACCGGGTGTAATCTAAAACTATTTTGTTGATTTTTAGACGTCTATCCGCCTGTAAGAGCGCCTAGATCTCAGAGATTATTAGAGCTAGAGACTTCAAACTTGGTATGTAGATTCGTCTATATTGCAAACAGATCGAGCTTGTATTAGATTTTGGTTCGGACCTCTATATCATATAGCTCCAATAGGAACGATCAGTCGAAAATCAAGTCTTAGTATGAACAACTTTTTTTTTTTAAGATATCTGAACCAACAGAGATTTATATCATTTTATTTTAAGCAGTGTTTGCTTTCCAAAATAAGTGTGGGGTCTCCGAAAGTCGAGTATGCTCGTTATAAATAATTTTAAATAAAATACTTAATTTTAATCCTTATATAACATTTATGATCTTTTGTAACTTGATTTTAGTTGTGATTTAAGGATTCTCCTTTCAAATAATTGATTGATCGGTGGATATCGCATTTCTCTCGCAATTAACTTGATAACCTGTCACATCCAGGAGCTTAGTTATTAGTTGTGCTCTCTCTCCTCGACAACTTTTTATGTTATCTTTGATCTGCGGACCCACGCTCTAAATTCGCGTGCACACATGTATGTATGCATTGTATTTATGTGGACTCTGGCATAAATCTGCCTCCGGCACCTTAAATGCGCCGCCTTCTGAATTATTGCGGGGGCTAAACCATTTCCGACGCCTTTTGCCACTAGCAGCTGTGTGCTGGGCTCCAGGAGTACCACAAACGAGACCCACAAAAATGCACACAATAAAGAGCCAAAGAGATTTAGATGGAGCTGTTCGCCTGTCTTGTTTTCAACATAACTTGGGCGTTTGGGTTTGAGTTTGAGTTATACGACTTTGGCATTTCGATATCCTACGTACACTCATCGATACACTTTATTTCATACCTGTTAAATAATGATTAGTAATCATAATCATTAGTAATTACATTATTTTTGTTTAAAAGTCGAACTAATGATTAAATTACGATTATTTTCGGTTTTGCTCAATTATTTAATGATTACGATTACAAAAAATCAAAAATAATCTCAAATTATTACAATTATTCAAAAATAATCAGGAAAATCAAAAAAAATCTAATAATTTTTGAAAATTTTTGATTATTTATGACTATTTAGTAAAAATCAAATTACTTTAAATTTTCACAATCAAAGTATTATTTTTGAATAATTGTAATAATTTTAGATTATTTCTGATTTTTTGTAATCGTATAATCACAACATTTTCAACAGTGAACTATATAGTCACTACGATTATTTCCAAAAATAATCTAATTGATTAGTAATTCTAATCGAAATTTAAAGGGTATGCTTTATTCTAATAGTTTAGTAAAATAAAATATTTTACTAATTGATTTTATTTGTACATATACCTTTTATATTATTAATTGCTTGTGCAATTTTACCAATTTTCTTTAATGGTTCATCTCTCGGTTGGATAGTTCAATCGAACTAACTGATAGATTCGATTCAATTACAACTTGCAGTTATTTTTTATAGGCTATTTTCAATTTTATGTGTATTTATATACATATGTAGCAATACCAGTAATGAAATAAATAAATAAATTTAAGTATCGATTGCAGAGGCTGAACAAGTTTACAGCCAAGTGCAGCTTGTTATGGCCAATTTAGGAAAAAAGAGTGCATTTTAAAATACTAAATGATTTTTATAATTTAAGGCTGTAAGGTTTTTCGAACTGATTTTATAGTTTCATAATTCTAAAATTATTGTAAAAGATATTGTAAAAGAAAGAGATTTAAAAGAAATGGAATGTGATACATCAATTATTTATTTTCTAATTTTAAGCTTAATAAAAAAAGTTAAATTTAATAAGAACAACTTTAAAACGAATGAACTATCAGACATTTATTTTTTAAGTACCCCCAGACTTCTTAACCTTTTTGAATAAATTCTGTAATACTTTTTTATTTTATATAATATTTTTTAATTTTATTTAACCATATATAAGGAGTCGTTTATTCATCTCATGAAACTAACTGAAATAACTGATTTGTTTTTTCACCTCAAACTTCTTCGTTCACCTGAATTGCTGAACTTGGTCCTTCAATTGAACTATCAAGTACAACTTCTCTGCTGTCCATGTTACATATCGGTTAACTTTAAAGGCTTACAGAGTGTGAAAGTTTCGTCTCTATGACTTGGCTTGTTATCAATTTGGCATGTCTAGCATCAATAACAATAACAAAAACAACAACAACAAGACAACACATGTGCATACACTCACACACACACATACACACACGCTCATAAAGTCAAAGCTGTGCGACAAGTTTACCGGCAAACTGCAGTCGACAGTCGGCGTGCGATGTTTTCGACACGTCGTCGTCGTCGTCGTCGTTGCAGTTGCAAGTGCATTGCAATAATGTTGTATTGATGCTGCTCAGCATTTACGAGTAGCGCTAAGAGGTGCGACGTTCTCTTTCCACCTGTGTGTGCCCAAGTATACGTAGGTGTGTGCGTGTAGCTATCAGTGCTGCGCATTTTTGAGGCGCAAAATTTATGTACACTAGCCAGCTAAACTCTGCGTACAACCTTTTTTTACTTTAACAGCTATTGTAAGTCAAGTCTTCATAGTAAAAAATTTATATTTTGAAAGGTCGTTTAAATTCCATTTGAATGCAAAAATGTCCTTAACCCATTAAGTAGCCATTGAAAAATTCTAATTTTTGTGAACGTCTAGCTTTTTTAACTTTTATCATCGATTTTAAAAAAATATTTTGATGCAAAAAAGTTCTTAAAACAATTCTAAGAGTGACTGCAAAAAAAATATTTCAAAAATATTTTTGCTAGTATTTTTTATGATTTTTTGAATATTGCTAAAAGTTACTATTTCAACCCCTTTTTCCTACTTTTCACACAAAAAGTGTGAATGTGATTCGTAAGGAAAAGGTGAAAAATTTAATACATTTTCAAAGAGAAAATAAACCAATGCTTTTTCCATGCTTAAGAAAAATGTGTTTAATATTAATAAAATGTCAATTATTTTTTGACAAACTTTGAGAGGATATCAAAAATAATTGTCATTTTATTAATATTAAACACATTTTTCTTAAGCATGGAAAAAGCATTGGTTTATTTTCTCTTTTATGATAAAAGTCATATAAAACATCATAATAATTATCATTTATTTATAATGGTAGAAAGGGAGGGAAAATGCAAAATAGATTTGAACGAAAAGAAAATTTTTCGAAAAAGCCAGATTTGACTGAGAAATAGCTGATTGGCAACACTGTAACTATAGCTTTCTCGTTATGTATGAGTTTCAATGCCGGATTGCGTGTGTCTGGGTGTGTGTGTGTCTCTCTCTCTGTGTGTGTGTGTGTGCTTGTGTCTCGCTCTCCACGACATATGGCGGAATTTTCTGCACACTTGGACCACAATTATTAGAGGTGAGTCGTAATACGTTCAGTTCCCATTTCGATTTCCAGTGGTGCGATCGTGCGCTTCGCACGCTGGCTCGAAGGGTCCGCGAAGCGCGACGTCAATACGAATCTAATAACAAATCGAACAACAAATCTAATCAACTAATAGCTGAGAGATTTAAGAAATCAAAATAAATAGTGTCCTTTTACTGTTAAGTCAGGATTGTGTTGTGCCCGCAGTGCACTTGATTCCATAATACAAAGTAATTTAAATGTTGATCTTGAGGTCCTTTAGGCTAATCACCAGCAGCTTTAAGCTTTCAACCTGGTCTAGACTCTACGGTAGTTGATTAGCCAATTCCCGATATGGCTTTGTTTAACTGGTTGTCGCCAAAGTGCTTTCGCGTGTTTGTTATTCAACAAATATCAATAATAGCGCTTAATTGCAATTTATCCAGCGCCACCAGAAAAATGGATTTGTTTGCCAAAGCCATATTTATTAGCGCTTTAATGCCCGGAACGGTTATTGATATAATAATATATGGATCGTTTTTCGGTATTGCCGGCTTATTGATCTTCGCACCGGATGAACGGCTATTAAGTCTTTAGATGTGTAATTCCGTTTGCTCAACAATTAACAAAGCGACGACCATCATTATTTTTAGCCTACTTTAGACTGTGCAAATGTGACAATAACAATTTAAAATATGCTTTAACACTGCAAACCAAATATTAAATACAAAGAGCGGGTTATTACGGTTGGGGTGCGATATTTTCAACGCCCACACGAAATGCTTTTCTCGTTGTTGTATCTGAAGATCTGCGAGTTTTATAGACAATTTTCGAAATTAAAATGCGTGCGAGATTTCAGTGCAATGACAACAATTATTACGCCTCAGCATGCGTACATATATTGTGTCTAAACAATGCCAATTTTATTTACATTATAGCATTTTACATAATGCACGAGAATAAAGAAGAATTTTAATACCCTACAGACAGTACGAATGAGAAAGAAAGGGAGAAAAAGCGGAAGGATTCAAATGCTGACTAAAGAATATATTCCCGATTAAAGGATACCTCGTAGTCAGTCATAATTTATTTATTTTAAATATTAAAATAATATTATAATTATACCTTGCGTATACTTAATTTGGGAACAAGTTAGATCTGAGCAAGGATATTTCGTAGTCAGACAGTATTAGAAAATATAATCTTATAGCGAACTTCTTCTAAAGGATTCAGATTAAAAATGGATTTGTAGGTCGATTTATATAACTTATTACATCATATCCTGTAATCAGACATAATTTAATTTTAATTTTATAATCAGCTTTTCTTATAGGATTAAAATAATTTTATTTATGTGGTAGACAATATCAATTAAATCATTATACCTAAAGAATTAAAAACACAGATTACATTTTAACTTTTATTTAATAAAACAGGGTATATTTGACTGCAGGATATCTTATAGTCAGACATATTCAAATGATAACTTTATAACGAGTTTTTCTTTGATTAACAATCAATGTAAACTTTATGTGGAACAGTTTTTCACTTTTAAACACCACATGTACATATATCAAGTAAAAGTGAGATAAACAAGTGAGATCGCTTAGAAGATACACTGTGCTGGTTTATCATAAGAATACCAGATCTCGAATATTTAAAAAACGAAGAACGGCAGACAAATCAAGTCCACTTTTATTATTTTCACTACTGCATAGAAAGTCTTTGTTACAGGGTATACGAATGTCAGCTGGCACACGTTACAGCGATCAACACGAGAAGCGTTTCTCGTGTGGTTAACTTATTCAAATGCAAAAGCCAGAAATTCCTGACAAACTTGAAGTTGTAGACGAAACGAGGCCCCAACTTCGAGCCAACTTCGAGTCATAATAACCATATTGCCTGTTGGCCCAGACAGATTTTGGCTATGGCTTTTGATGCTGGCTGGGACAAGTCATAAATATGCCAGCCAGGTGGGAATATTTGAGTTTTGTGGGCGTTGTTGTTGACATGACTTGTGGCAGCCGCATTATTGTAGAATTCTTGCATTTACATAAGTCCACATTTTTGTTAAGGTACGCGCAACACGGAAATGGAAATGGAAGTTGCAACTGGCAACTGGTTGCCACTTCCACCAACTTGGAGACATTTAACACGTTTCGTTGAGGTGTCCATTTGATATACTTTCTTTTGTGATCGCCAGAGTTGGGGGCGTTAAAATTAGCGTCGTAGTTTACAGTTAGCCATTGCAAGTTCGTCTAATTAACGGCACTGCAGCTTGAGCCCTTTAAGTCCGCAACAAACACCGCAACAGAAAACGCTTTTTATTATGCAATAAAAATGTCTACAATGACGTCGACGACTGTTTTTTCGTGACTTTTTCAAAACAAGGCTTTTCTTCTTCTGTGTTTGACGTTTTCCACTTAAACAAGTTTCCCAGCTTGTGTTTGTCACCTTGCCTGGCTCAGAATGTTGTAGATGCATCGTTTGTCGTCTTCGACAAGGTTTTTCCTCTAAAAATCAATTGGGGCTATAACTGTTTGAATATTTACATGTTGAAAAAAGGCTTAAACAGATTTTCCTCATCATATCTGTCTGAAGGATCTTTATGAAGAATCATTACTTATCAGCTTTTTGGTTTCATTTAAAAAAATTACAATTAATAAACTCTTTAAGAAGTTTAATTTTCACCAATTGTTGCTTAAATAACTTTTGACAAAATCTGCTAATTTTTGAAGGACAGCTCCCAGTTTTTCTTTCCTTAAATAACTCTTCTGTCTCAGTATGCTTTTTAATCGAATTGTCTACCCACTGAACTAAAAGCTCGTAAAAAATATCGCTAACGAAACTTATGCGAAACATCAACGTGCAAAACTATCGAGAAAGCACTCGCAAACGATCCGCAAAGTAATCACCCGTTGCTCATTTTGTGGCAGAGAAAGTTTCGTTCTCGATAGCTCGCAGAAGATTCGTTTGCGAGCCTTCTTCGATAGTTTTTGCGAGCCTTTTTCGATATCTTTTGCAACTCATTTCTCGCTACTATCATTTTTCTCCCTATTCATATATCATATTTAAACTCGAATGCGATAATTATACGATACTTTCGCCTCTTGTTTCACCTTCGAGCTCGAATACGATAGTTTTACGATACTTTCGCTTGACACTCGCTTCGTGGTGCAGTGGGTATCGACAATCTTAGAAAATTCACCCCATGAGTCGAAATGTATAGAATGCTTTGGTTGGATGCGATATTCATAACACAATGAAGTCGAACTTCCCTAACTCGAATCACCATTATCCAAGAGAAAAGTTCGAGTTAGGGAATTTTTTTTTTTTAGTTTTTTAAAAGAAACTACAAATGCATTCATTCATAAATACATTTCAAATTGAAAATTTTTCTTGTTATTTTCAACAAAAAAGGATTCCAGTTTGTTCAAGACCTGTCAATATTCTCAAAAATTGGTTTCTTCGTTCTTTTGCTGTATCCAGAAGAAGTTCCCGATTCAAATGTCATCATAACAATTTTCCATTTTTTAATATAATGAAAACAGAATTGTATGAAATTTGCCCAGTTAACGCTGTTGCCACTCGATATTGTTCGACTTAGAGAAAAAGCGAATTAGGGAAGTTCGAGCTAGGGAAGTTCGACTGTATTTTCATTTAAACAAATACATAAAACTAACAGGGTATATACAAGTTGCACACTCTTATTTATAATTATACTTTTCGCTCAACTTTGTAGCCCATATTTAATCTTTTATTTTCATTATTTAGTCAAACTTTGAATCACTTCCACATGGGTAGCAGCTTATAATACATTTAGTAAGTCTCCAGTAGCTCTATTAATAGCTCCACTTTCAAGTGGCAAAGGTGTCTATAGAACTTGAGGAAAGCGTTTCTAAAGGCCGATATAGCTGGAGTCGGTCACAGCTGTTGTTGTGATATTTAAACACTAAATGTTCAGTATCTTTGTTGTTATTCGTGGGGAAGGTTGCATAAAATAAGTTAAAGCTATGGTTTAATGAGTCAATAATTGAAATATCAAATTTAGAATAGCAACAAGTGATAAGTAATAACAAAATGCTGATGCAATGCATTGTTAGATTTGTTTGTTGTGAGTTGAAGAAATTGAGAACGAACCTAACCATGTTTTTGATATTCTTCTGGATCGTGTGGTTCTCCCAAATCATAGCCATATCAACAGTGTTTATGAGGTGAGCAAATCTAAAATTAATAATTAAATAAATACAAAATAATTGTTAACAAATTATAATTAATTGAATAAATATTATAATACTATTGTTATTATCTACTATATCTATACTGAAAAGGTGTAAAAGTACTATTTAAAAACTTGAGACAACCAAAACTATCGACATATTTATCCGATCTTGATTTGCCTAAGGCTCATAGAATTTATGTATGCCACATTTGGTAGCTCTAGCTCTTACTATATAATCCTTGTTTTAGCTGTTCATACAGAGGGATATATCGTGTCGGCTCTTGATGCTGATCCAAACTATATTTAATTTAAAGTAGTGGTGTCCAAACTCACACTATCAAACATTGCGCTTGTGTGTGTAGCTGCGAAACACGAGGTCCACGAAACGGCTTACTGCTTTGCACTGATAAATTAAATAAAAACCAATTCGAGCTGTCGCATCGTTACGACGCACAGTGGGGCCATTGCTCAATTTACTTTGCAAAAATCTTAACTTTTGAACCAAATGAGATAATCGAGTAATTTAAATGTCATAGGGTAGATAACTCTTCAACCTATGAAACAAGTGCTTAGAAAAGTGCCACGCCTCCTAAATGCTTACTTATAGGCTATCAAAGTTGAAATTTGTGAAAATAATAAGTTTTATAGCACCAAAAAAAAAATATATTTTAGAATTTTTGATTTTTTTTTGTTTTATATTTAATGTTTTTATATTTTAAAACTATTTTCAAAACGTTTAAGAAAATTTTTTTTTCCAAAAATTTTTTTTTTTTTTTTGGTATGAAATATGAGAATTGCATATTTCGACCTAATTCCCATGGCATCTATATGATATAGTAGTCCGATTTCAACCAATCCAACTTATGATGAGTCTGGGGTAGTCTTATACATCCAGACTAAATTTGGTTCAAGTCGGACCACGATATCGTATAGCTTTGCAATTATGCAGTGTGTTTTTATTGTGAGGTTGCATTAGCTTTTTTGATTTAACGTAAAACGGTGCATTTAGGTGGAAACAAAACCACATATATATTTATTTAGAGAAATGATATCTGGCGTTTTTAAGTTAGTGTACTGCTAGACAGTTCTAGACATGAGAGTTATCGTCTGCCAAAGTTCAAAAATAGGCCAAATGTAGTGTTTTGCAGGGCCGCAGGACGAACAACTTGGCAAAAATAATATTTTTTTGGGTAAGCGTTTTTAGATCAAGTAAAAATTGTGGGTAGTACAACCTTTTAAGGTCGACCCATTTAAATTTAAAAAACACTAGATTTAGCCTATTTTTGAACTTTGGTAGACGATTAGAGACGGTTCAACAAATTTTTTTTTTCCTTGAACCAGTATTTTTTATTTGCAGAAAATGTAAAACATACTTAAATACAATTTTAAAAAAATATGTGTTACAGTTTCTGTTAATAAAAAATACAGGTTCAGGGAATAACAATTTTTTGGGCCACAAAATAGCTTTAATTCCTGACTAATTTTTAAGGATAGAGACGAACCGCAAAATCATCCTTCCAAGGATGAAAATTGGGTTAAAAGGACATTTGGTCCTTTGGTTCTGTGAAATTTTAAAAATCCTGGTCCTAACAAGATTATTGACACCAAGTTTGTCAGAATTGGACAATTCAGATATACCGGGTGCCACAGAAATCGCTTTCGCTTGAATTTCACTCAAATTTGTATGATATTTAAGTGAAAATCAAGCGAAAGCGATTTTTGTGGCAGCCCGGATAAATTAAAAAAAAAAATTTCAACTCAAAAAGCGCGGACCAGGAATTTATTTTAGAAACATGGTTTCTTCGTGAAAACATCTTAGAATTGACCATAGATTACGAAAATGGGTTACCATTTTTTGTGAAAAGAATCTATGCACTCTAATGTATATATTTTTGATTAAATAAATTTAATTTGGGATTTAATTTACAATATTTTCTATGATTTTTTTTTTATAGCTTTTCTGAGATCATTACGGATCTGCCCAGTGTAACGGTGACCGAGTTGCCGCTGCAGCTGGAGCTGGAGCCCGTGAAGGAGACTCTAGACGCGGTCATGCTGCAGGAGACGCCTCCCAATGCGAGCAACAAGAGCGTGAGGGAACCAGAGGAGCAGCCTCCTCTGGGTGCCAAGAAGGTGGCACAGAAAGGTGAATAGAGATTGCATTAGAAACTCCTACAACTTATTTAACTCAATTTAATTATCTCCAATAGATGAGATCAATGATCCAGGTGGAGGATTGGAATTGGAAGCCGTGCCAACGACTGAATCCAATGCCACTGTGGATGCCAATGTGACCAGCGATGGCGTCGAGTCGAGTTCCGAGTCGGAGTCGGAGGTCGCTGTCGGCGGCAATGAAACCGTCGAGGAAGTGCCGATGCCCGTCTTCTCGGAGTGGGCGCAGAAGCAAATGGAGGCGGAGGCGAGTCGGGAGCAGGCCATGGAGCTGGAGCAGCAGGTGGTGAACAACTCGGCGCAGCGCAGGAATGCAACTGGCAATGGGAATGGCAAACTGCCGTCGCTGAAGCTGCGCGCCAAGAATTACGCCTCGCCCGACTGCGGCGCCAAGATAATTGCCTCGAATGCGGATGCCCAGAACACGGGAGCCGTGTTGAGTCACTCCAGTGACGAGTACATGCTCAGCACGTGCGGCAGTCGCATCTGGTTCGTCGTCGAGCTGTGCGAGGCCGTGCAGGCCCAAAAGGTCGAGTTGGCCAACTTTGAGCTGTTCAGTTCGTCACCGAGGAATTTCACAGTCGCCGTCTCGAAGCGTTTTCCCACGCGGGATTGGAGCAACGTGGGTCGCTTTGCGGCGGAGGACAAGCGAACGGTGCAGACCTTCGAGCTGCATCCGCATCTGTTCGGCAAGTTTGTGCGCGTCGACATCCATTCGCATTACTCCAAGGAGCATTTCTGTCCCATTTCGTTGTTTCGTGTTTTCGGCACTTCGGAGTTTGAGGCCTTTGAGACGGAGATTCGACACAGCGACGAGCTGGATGACTTCGACGATGACTTTGCCGGGCAGGAGCAGGCGCACAAAACATCTCCTCCTCCGGCGGGCAATAACAATAACATCTTTCAAAGCGCCTCCGACGCTGTCATGCAGATGGTCAAGAAGGCCGCCCAGGTGCTGGTGAAGCCAACGAAAGCTCCACGCTGGTCCACAGACTCGATTCTTTGTCGCACTCCTGCCGCCGGCAGCTACAGTTGCTCCAAGTGCAACGGTACCGTCGTGGAGCGCATTAACAATCTGCTTTCTTGCCAATCCCAGCAGCTGCAGTTGCTCCTCTCCCTGCCCCAGTTGCGCTCCCACCTGCTGCAAACCCGTGTCTGCCAGATGGACCATGACATCAGTCTGGGTCTGGCGAGGATCAGCGCACCTGCCACAAGTGGCATGGACAGGCGACAGAGCTTCTTTTTGAGCCTGCTGCCCGCGGAGCATGTGGGCGCCATGTGCAAGATTCTTCAAGCGGAGCTCACGACCAACACGAGTGTAGTGCATCCAGTGGAGCCTCACGATCAGCTGCAGAGTCCCGACGTGGTTGAGCAGCACATGGACAATGTGACCACACCAGATCCCTCAGTGGAAGCAGCAGGCGAGGCCATAGTTCATCCAGTGCCCCACGAATCTTTGCTGGAAATCACCGCCAGCTTGGAAAAGTTAGCCCTGGAAGCATCTGCAGCGACGGAGAGTGCTGGAGTCGTTGCACGTACCGAGGCACAACCCACAGACGCCTCCACGGTGGCGCCCACTCCGGCGGATGTGAACATATTCAATATGCCAAGCGACTCGCAGGAGGTGACCACATCCGGCACTCCTCCGGTTGCCCCCGAGACACCTGTGCTCCCACCTGCCACCTACCCCGTTGATGCCGCCGAAGTGGAGGCCACTGCCGTGCCGCCCAGCACGGTGACCACTGAGACCGTGAACGGGGATCTACTTGGCAGTGGCAATGGCATGGATGACAGTCACCTGGCCAACTGGGACAACATTGACAGTCTGCTGACCACGACGGTGGCATCCATTACAGCTGGCGGTGGTGCCGCCGCAGCCGCTGCAGCCGTCGTCAATGGCAACGCGCACTTGGGCGGCAGCGCCAATGCAGCTGGAGGAGCAGCTGGAGGCGGCGTCAATTTGCAGCCAAAACTCACACATGGCGCACAGTCCGAGAGCGTATTCATCAGACTATCGAATCGCATAAAGGTAAGTGAGAACAGAAACTAGGAGTAGAAATGGCCACAGGCGGGCGAACCCAACTCTGATAGACCCTGCACTTATTCTGACAAAAAAAAACAAATTATACGTTTGCTTACATATGGGCTAATCCTGAGTTGGGGACGTTACATTTGCACGCAAATTTTTATGTTTAAACTGAATGTTTATGTTTTTTTGAAAAAAAATTAGGCTTGCTGAAAGTACCGTTGCGGCTGTTACAAAGAATGGAAGTCGATTTGAGGTTAACGTGCACTTGCACCTATATTAGCGAATTTTGAATAATAAACAAAAAAATATTTAAATACAAAAAATTAAGTGGAATATATGCCCATATCAATCCAGCATCAAAAAAATAGAAAAGTAGTCTCGTCAATTAAAAATCTTAGTTTTTGTCTGTTGCGGACGTTACACGTTTTACACACACACTTTTTTTTAAATTATTACTATATATTATATTAAATATCTCTTCGATACAGTTTTTATATTAAATTAAAGAAAATGAAACAAAGATTAAGATGAACTAAGCGCTAAGCACTCAGATGACCGTTTTGCCCACTTTTTTGGCCATTGAAAATACTATTTTTTTACAAGAATTATAGAAACTAAGAGGCAAAAGGAGAAATTAATTCGTTAGGCTCAGACATGAACAACCAAACACCCGTAAAACCATTTTGATTTTGTAATTTGAAGTGTGAAAATGTATTCTGTTATAACAAAAAACAACTATTATTAAAAAACATGCAGTTTTTGACAACTTTAAGTTTTTCGCTCTTGGATTAAAAATTTTCAGACTAGGCCATATAATATTTAAAATACAGTCGGACCTCCCTAACTTGAATCACCATTATCTAAGAAAAAAGTTCGAGTTATGGAGTCTTTGACTTATGGAAGTTTTTTTGCTAAGTTTATTTATTGTATTGCCCCTCATCTTATTTCGAGTTATAGACGTACAAATTATGAATATTCAACTTTACATACAAAATTCGGGTGCCTCTAGCTCTCATAGATCTCTCTGAGATCTACTAATGTGCTGATTAAGAATTTATATTCTTTTAAGAGCCTCTCACGTCTCATTCTGCATTCCCATCGACAAACCCTATAGACCCTTCCTATTTTTCAAGTACAGAGTCTAACAACTCAGTTATCGCCGTTGTCCCGACAACAAACAGCAACAATTTCCCTTGAGGCAACACACACGCCCACACAATTATCATTACATGCAGTTATATACTCTATCTATTATATAACAAGTTATAGCCATGGCTTTAGAATTCTGAGCCCTTTAGTTGAATGGCACTGAGGGTCAATAGCTTTATCGATTTGAATATAAATTTTGAATTTATACTACACTCATTTACAACAAACCTAATAAAAATATGAAAAAAAAAAAAAAGTTTTATGATTTGGTCAGAATTTATTAAATTTGTATTTTAAATTGTTATAATAAACATTTAAAGTCAAAGTTGTTTTTAGACCCCGTACTTAAAATAAAGTACAGGCCTCTATTATATTTGTTTTAATTTGTATAAAAGAAATTAAAGTTGTAAAATAATTTCAACGAACGAAACGAAAAGGAACGTTTTACTAGTGGGATTCCGGTAAGCGTTTTAGATTTGGTTTAGATTATTTTTAACCAAATCTAAATCAGTTGACGGAACGACCCCTTTTGCACACTGATTATTTTTAGATTTCGTGAACAGCTGACAGCCTGGGCAAACAACTGATTGACAACTAAAAAGTATGCAAAATGCCGAAAGAAAGCCAGAAAAGGAAATTTATACGCGTTTTAAACGAAAGTTAGCTCATTGAAAGTGTTTTTATTGAATATTCGCAGATTTTCAATGTAAACAAACACCAACTGTCACACAGCTGTTTGAAACCAAATCAAAATGAAAACGAAATCAGTCTCAGAGCTGATTTAACGAAATCAATTAGTAAGACCACATTTCCCTGATTTTCTCTGGGCACACTGAAAATTTTGTATGGAGCAGCTGTGAACAGCTGAATGCGAAATCTAAACCAAATCTAAAACGCTTACCGGAATCCCACTAATACTTGCTGTTCCGGATTTCGATCGAAATGGGTTTCCTTTTTTTCGAGCTCGGTTTTGAATACTTTTCGAAAATTTGTTTTAAGTTTTTGAGGCTGAGAGGTAGCAGATAGAAGCTAAATTAGACTAAAACTTCGTTGTTCGAATTTTGTTATTCAATTGTTGGTATCGATAACAAAAATTAAAGTGGAAATCAGAACAGCTCGGTTTTGTTTTTATAAAATATTTCATAGGTGCTTTAAAAAAAATTCTTTTAAAAAACTTGAAGTAGTGATGTTAATCGATTCTAAAAATGTTCAACATTATTATAATTTTCAGTTTATAATTTTAGGTATTCATTTTAAATCTTTATGTGGTATTAACTTTTAAATCCAGTGACTCTACAGCACACGTTTTGAATACGAAAATTATTGTCGATTTTGGAATGCGGAACAGCAATCAACTCGTTTTGTGGCAAATCGACTCATTTTCGGAATTCGGCTGTTCCGACTAAAACTCTTTTTAAATTATTATGATAAATAGTCAAAATCAAAGTAGATGTAAATTTTTTTAAAGTTAGATTAAGATTTTGATTTAGATTATTTTTATTGTTATTATTATTTCATATTGTTTACAAGAGTTGTTTATTAATTTTTAATTTATTGCTACAAATTAGCAAATATATACAGTGAACCACAAATGGCTTCATACAGCATAAATTTGTCAAATTTGCGTATAATAAAGATGTTTTGATGCGGGTTTCTTATATAAATCTTTTATTCACTTAAATCCCGTTCTAATGATACCAAAATTTCTTTAACCCATTAAGTACCCATCGAAAATTTTGAATTTGAAAAAAAGTCAATTTTTCAAAATTTTTCCTCGATTTTTTCCAAAAAATTTTTTGATGCAGAAAAATTCTTCAAACAATTCTAAGAGTGACTGCAAACAAAACTTTTCAAAAATATTTTTGCTAGTATTTTTTATAATTTTTTAAAAATCCTAAAAATGACGATTTTAACCCCTTTTTCCTACTTTTCACACAAAAAGTGGCTTTTTTGCAGTTTTCAAAAAATTATAAAAAATACTAGCAAAAATATTTTTGAAAAATTTTTTTTGCAGTCACTCTTAGAATTGTTTGAAGAATTTTTCTGCATCAAAAAATTTTTTGGAAAAAATCGAGGACAAATTTTGAAAAACTGACTTTTTTTCAAATTCAAAATTTTCGATGGGTACTTAATGGGTTAAAGAAATTTTGGTATCATTAGAACGGGATTTAAGTAAATAAAAGATTAATATAAGAAAACCGCATCAAAACATCTTTATTATACGCAAATTTTACAAGTTTATGCTGTATGAAGACATTTGTGGTTCACTGTATTATAATCATAAATGTCGGTGTTTTTCGCATTACACTTGCAATGCAAAGCATTCTCTTAATCTTTACTGCAAGGACATTTGAACTTCGTATAGTTACCACCTCACTTCAAATGGCAGCTTGCGTGTTGTAGCCACATTACCGGTAACTTGTCTAGCTGCACCCTCTACTACTTTATCCTTGTAACAGTTTTTGATTTTGGCTGATTTTCGCAAAACAATGGCGCGTTGCTATCGTTGTTATTGTCGTTGTTGTTGTTGGCCACGTCATAGAAATTGTGGTAAACAGTTCTTCCAATAACAATAATGATTCTCTCATTCTGTCTTCCACAGGCACTCGAGCGTAATATGTCGCTGTCGGGTCAATATCTGGAGGAACTCTCGCGTCGCTACAAGAAGCAGGTGGAGGAACTGCAGCAGACGCTTACGCAACAGACGCTGACAGTGCGCACGCTGGAGGATCAGAGTCGTCGGTACATGGAGCAGGAGCAGCTGTACATACAACAGAGTGCCGAGTTGGCTGGCGAGGTGCGGGCTCTCACCTACCAGGTGCAGGCCTGCATCCTGGTCGTCATCATTGTGGGCACTTGCATCTTTCTCATGCTTGTGCTGGGCACTGTCTACTACCGCAAGCTGCGTCGCCAGACACAACAGTTTCATCCGCAGCCGTCGCCAGGATTGAACAACAACAACAACAAACAAAATCTCAGTCGACGCAAGTCCTATGAACAAATTGTGGAGCAATCGCCGGGTGGGAAACGTCGTCCGAGTGAAGAGGCCATGCTTATAATGAATGGCTCGGGCGATATATCCGTGGTGGAGCCAAGCGATGTGCTTAATGCCGACAGTGGACGACAGCGCAAGATATCCGTGTGTTATGGCAGCAACAACAACATTGCCGCCAGCATGTTCAGCACGAGATCATTCCTGCACAGACGCAAGCAAGGACTCAAGCACGCGAGCGTGGACTCCGCGCAGGAACAGCTGGACAAGTTCTTCGATGTCGGTAAGTCACAAGCAGGAAAAATGAAGGGATTTAAAATAAAAATTGCAAATTAAGAATTATTTTCTGACTTATATTTTAAAGTTACGAAATAACAATTATTATTAATTTTTACTTAAGAATTGAAAAATAATCATTAAAATTTAATTTTTAATAACAAGCTGTGAAATAACGCTTATTTCTAACTTTTGCAAAAAAAATAAAAAAAAAGAGTTAACTTTTAAAATAAAAATCAAAAATAACTCTTATTTTTTATTTTTATTGAAAAAAATCAGAAATAAGTGTTATATCACAACTTTTTATTAAACATTGATTTCTAATGATTATTTTTGAGTTTTAAAATAAAAATTAATAATAAGAATTAAATTTGATTTGAATCTTATACAGGCATGCCACAGAAATCTCTTTCACTTGACTTTCACGTCAATTTCATTTCTCCGTGCCACAGTCCAATCACCTGAACAATTTTGAGTGAGATGAAATCATCGCTCAATTCACTGGCGTCCGATGCCATGAAAATAATGTCACATTTTTTGTCCGAATTTTTTAATTTAGAGTTGTCGAGAAACTTTTATTGTTTGCCGCGCCAATAACTTTAAATTTTTTTAAGCTATACAATATCAATTATTACATAAATAAATTGAATTATATAAATTAAATAAGAATTAATGTGAAAATTTGATATTCTGCAATGATAACCTTTAAAAAGTTGCTAAACAAACCCTTGGGAAATTTATTCTGAGAAAGGGGCCAACCCTAGCAGCCTAGTTCGAAAAAGTTAATGAACATGCTAAAAACTATAAATTACTCGAAGTTCTGTGGCACGGAGAAATTTTCGAAGTGGAATTGCTTTTCTCTGAAATCGCTTTCACTAGTGTTTTCTGTGGCATGCCTGATAAAGTGAAAATATAAGTTTTTGGCTGATATCGATAGTTCCGACTGAAATGGGAATTTTGGTCAATAGTATATACCTGCGGTGGGCGCGCAGTGGCTCCGGGAGCAGCGACTGCTCCCAACTATTTTTCTGCCTATTCGGCGCCGTGAAGTCGCACAAAAGACTCGCTGTTAATGTTGTTGTAGTTGTTATTGTTGTGCTCCCGAATTCAGGTTTCGTGCCCACCGCTGGTATATACTGTATAGTATATACACTCACGGACAAAATAATAGGTGAGCTCTTTCTTTTACTATAACAGCTATTGTAAGTCAAGTCTTCAAATTTAAAAAATATATTTGGAAAGGTCATCTAAATTCCGTTTGAATGACACATAACTTTCCTAAACCCATTGAAATATTCGAATTTTAAAAAAAAGTCAACTTTCAAATCTTTTTTCCTCGATTTTTTCCAAAAAATGTTGGGAAAAAGGGGTTAAAATAGTCATTATTAGGATTTTCAAAAAATTATAAGAAGTATAAGCGAAATGATTTTTGAAAAAAAAATTTTGCAGTCACTCCTAACATTTTTTGAAGAATGTTTTTGCACCCCAACATTTTTTTAAAGTGCTTTCAGACGAGGATTTTTTCACCGACGGTGAATTTACCCATTTAAGCAATTCTCATCGGTGTTCATACCAAAATACCATCGGTTTTTGTTTTCACGGTAGCTGGTCACACCCAACACACTTTTAGCTCGCGCACACTTTTTTTTGCCGAAAAGCACATAAAAATACCAAAAAAGTGCGATGTTAACGTATTGATGTTTCACCGACGCAAAAATCCGATGGAATAGAACGTGTTCTATTTCCATCGGTGAGCGTCGGTTTTTCACCGACACTTAAAAATTTTGTGTGTTTACACGACACCGACAGTTTTTTGACAAAAAGTGTCGGTTAAAAAATCCTCGTCTGAAAGCACTTTTAGGAAAAACGAGAAAAAAAGTTTTGAAAGTTGGCTTTTTTTAAAATTCGAATATTTGAATGGGTACTTAATGGTTTAAGGAAAGTAATGCATCATTCAAATGGAATTTAGATGACCTTTCCAAATATATTTTTTAAATTTGAAGACTTGACTTACAATAGCTGTAATAGTAAAAGAAAGGGCGCACCTATTATTTTGTCCATGAGTGTACACTGTATACCACTTTACTATAGCGTATTTCCTTCACACTAATATTCAAAGTTGAAATTAGCATTCATAACTCTTATTTGCAGTATCTAGTATTTACTTACCCACAATGTAAACATAAAAGTCTTTATATTTTCTATGTTTTACAGAGACTCTGAAGAGCAGCAAGCTGCCGCCTAAGGCGCCCAAAAAGAAGTCGCTGCCGTTGCTGCAGCCACAGGAGCTGAAACGTCAGGAATCCGCACCAGCGAATTTCAGCCAAGGCGTCCAGGTGGAGGAGTGTGCGCAGAGTGACTTTGACGAGAGTCTCATACTGGACGACGAGGATCTGTGCAATTTTATACCCACCAGCGACTTGGCCTACAATGAATTTATGCCCGATGGTCCGTCGGGCTACCAGATTGTGGATGCGGTTGACGGCAAGACAGACAAGGCGCAGACAGCGAAGAAATCTCGTCGCGTTTCGTCGCCCGCGTTCTTCAAGTCACCGTTTAGCAGGAGCAAAAACAAGGGCGGCACCTTCAACGGCATTGGCGGCGTCAAGGGCAGTCACTCGGCCCATGAGGCGACCTCCTGGGAATGGTATCGCCTGAAACGCAACGAGAAGCAATCGAAGCACTTGACGGCACCAAATGTGTCCGTCTCCACAAATGCCAGTCTGGACAGCTCGTCTCTGTCGGAAATTAACTTTCCATACAACACAACGCAGAACTCCTTTAAAATACTGGGAGAGGCGATACTCTCCGCGGAGGAGAGTAGACCCAATGGCAAGGGCATCGCTGCCAGCGCCGGCAGCAGTACCAGCAGCGGCGCCAGCACCACCTCATCCACCGCGAAGAAGAAGCATCGTGCGTTTAATAACATTTTTCGCAAAGTCTTTTGATTTCGTTCGTTCGTTTCGTTCCGCCTGGCCCAGTGTGCTTAATTTCATTTAATTGACTAACTAATTAGTTTCCTCAATTCATGCCAACGTTTAGGTATTGGCCACTTGCCCGATGTTGTCTTCATAGTTAATAAAAACACTTGTACAACTAAAGACTCCAAAAAACAATTGTAAAAACTAAAATACAGCCGAGCTAAATATCAGTATATTTTGCTCAATTGCACTTTAGTCAATTGACAAAGAGAAATCTAGTTTTATAATATGCAATACATATGCAATTTTAGTGTCAAATTTTGATAGTGCAATTAAGCACATTATACTGTGCTAGCTTTATTTCGTTTCTCCCAAGAGTTCCTTAGCGCTGCAGTAAAATGCAACAGACTGTCAAATTAAATATACAAGCACCTATCTATGCTTTTTAGTTTAGTTAATTCATGTGCTCGCTGATTGTATGTGTATGTATGTATATAAACACAAGATATATAATTGACTTTTACGCAAGCTAAATAACATTAACTTAATATTCCAAAATGTTTTGTTCAATTCAAATGATGTAGTTTGTAAGTATAAGCGATTAAGAATACAATTAAAATGCCTTTGCCGCATAGTTTGTTATTAGCAATTATATATCTATTAAATTAGTTAAGCTTTTATTTCAAAATTAAAAGCAAATTAACATTGATTTAAAAACACATTGTGCTATTCAATTTTCAATTCGCTTAAGAAATCGGCTACATCGAGTGTGTCCTCGTTGGCCAACTTCTGTTCCCTGATGGCGGAGTTGAGGCCACGCCCAGCACTGCCCATTTGTTTCTTCCATTGCTCGACAGTCTTGTATTTATCATCATTGGCACAGTAAACCACCTCATTGATATCCTCGTCCAGCTTATAGCAACAAACGGCTGAAAACACTTGCTGCAAATTTGCCACAGCCTCTGCTCGCAAAGTTTCATCTCGACACACCAAATTTAACATGAACAATCCTTTGGGCCCGATGATTTCCTTTATGTGCAACAACACCTGGTGGGCCAGAAAACTTTTTGGCGGGCAACTCATGCCCAGCGACAGATCCTTGCTGTCCACATCGAAAAGCACAGCGTCGAAATGTAAATCTGCGAAAAATCTATTTAGAATCGGGTTGCCAAAGATTTACAAAAGCTCACCTTCATTGCGACAGCGTTCCACAAAGGCGAGGCCATCATCGATGACCACATGGAAGCGATTGTCCTGCTTCAGCTCAAAGTATTGCTCAGCTATTTCCAGCATAATGGGATCGATTTCAACAGCCGTAATTCTCGTCTGACTAAAATGAATCTGTAAGCTGGGAACATCTCAGAATAATTACAAGACTTACGGCAATGCAGAGTGCAGGAAGCTGCACAGACCACCGCCTCCAAGTCCGATCACCAGCACATCCTTCTGCACATCCTTTTTCGGACTCTGCAACGATGTGGCCAGCTGTACGCCCACGGACATGTACAGATGATGTTGACACGCCAAGTAACCAAAGTCGATTTTCTTACGATTCTTTTTGCCTTTAATTTTAACTGCAAGAAAAATCATTGGCAAATTTTAATAAATAAAATTGGAAAAACTATTTCTTACCCGTTTTAACCAGCGCCTCCGACTGAACCACAAACTGATTGCTAAGGAATATGAGACGACGCAGGGTTTTACCATCGGCTTCCACCTCTTCAATGCGAAAGTCGCCGGATATCTTAGAGAATCCAGAAATGAGCGTCTCTCGCTTTCCAACCTCTGAGCCGAGTGACAAATAGGGAATTTGCTCAGTGAGACCCGCTGGTGCAAGGTTGGCAATGCTGGTGGCCAGCTCGCTTTTGACCTCGTCAAGTGTGCTATAAACCTGATCCCGATGAAGTGTAACTACAGCCAGACGTTGATATTTAGCTGATGCTTGCAGTTTTCTGCGACCTGCCGGAGTTGCAAACAGCCACTCAATTTCTCTTCCCTGTGGCACTATGAATGCTGCATATTTGCCAGCACCACGTGCTGGCGGCTGATCCATGATGTGGAGTGTATATCGAGGCGTCTCCTCAGTGGCACGATATAAGTCCAAGGTAACTTCGTTGTGACCGGCGATACTTGAGCGCGCCAATCCATTGCAGACCAATGCCGCCTTTTGTACAGATTTCACAGCATTGATCAGCTCCATCGTAGAATTGAAACGTTGCATCTTATCGTTGCCTAATCCAAACTCGAGAATCTATAAAGGGAATCTGTTACTTAGTATTCAAAATAAACAACTGAAGCTACTCACTGGCATGGGCAAATTCTTGAATTTCGTAGCGATCACAACAAAAACGGGCAAAGATAAAGAATCATCCGTATTCTTTTCCTTGTTGGCACGCTCCACGTCCAGACAGTGCACAATGCGCAACATGCAGTTGTTTTTCGGCAGGAACTCCGACAAATAATTAACTATGTGCTCCTGCAACAGAGAGATGCCAACGTATCGCCCGCCATTCCTGTAATTTGAAATATTATTACTTTAATATCTTACTTTATATTGAGCAGGGATTTCATCTTACCGCATTGTGCGTAATATTTCCTTGAAATATCGTTCGACAGTGGCTTTCGTATCCGCCGTGTCATCCACAAATAGGGCATCTAGCGTACCCTTGTCCAAAGCCACCGAGAAACTCTCGTCGCCAAAATTCATGGATGTTGCGTCCATTTGAAGGAACTTCATATCCGGCCGCGTGCGTGCATTAATTTCAATCATTTTCTTAATGGCAACTGGTGAGATGTCGATATTGGTAATGTCCCTGTCGTATAACACAGTTTATTTATTAACTCTCTTAATTAGGACATTTAAAAACATACCGAAATCCCGTGTCGTACATGTCCATGCTGAGCTTTGAATTGCCGCAGCCAAGCATCAAAATTTTGTCGGCTGTCTTTATGTATTTGTGTATCTGATCGCATAGTTCCAGATATTCGCCATACCTTAATAAAATTAAATATTAACAATTTGTGCTATTAAATTTATCATAAATCTTGTTTTTATTTCTAATAAATAAACGTGCTCGCCGGTAATAAGAAAAATATGTTTGGGTATATATACCATTCAAAAGCTTTTTCTCCGCGTTTTTTGAAGAACTCATTCCAGTAGTCCGTTTGCGCGAACTCTTCACGCGATCTCGGCAATAAATTCATTGTTCAATAAATAATAAACAAATAAAAGAAACAATTTCTTCACACAACACCTCCCTAATATAAAACAGCTGATTTCATCGGCAAATAAAAAAAAAGGTGGCAGCCTTGACCAAGTTTGGCAAAAAAAAAAAGAGCTGGCAGCCTTGGCAACGGTATTATTTTTGACCACATTTAACTCTTTTAAGAAAAAGATTTATATATTAACATTTTATTTTTTTTCTTAATAAATATTGAAGCTAGAGCTTTGAAACTTTCACAGGAGGATTTCTAATATTTTTTAAAATTTAAAAAAATTTTTTTTAGAATATTTTACTAATTTGTTTATTCTTCACAACGCAAAAGCTGACGTTCCCCAAACCAATTTTAAAATTAACTTTATTAATTAAGAAAATTTATTATTTTCTTGCTTTTTTTAAATTGCACTTGAAATATTATTTATTATTGAATTATTTAAATTTTTTAAAAATTTTCAACATAATTTAAAAAAAACACAAAAAAATACACTAAATATTCCTAATTGCGTGATGCCACAGCGTCAAATTTTTTTTAATAATAACATTGGCGCCCTGTTAATGTTCACAAAAGATTATTAACTTAACATTGTTTTTTTAATAGAATATTGCAGTTTGCGTTAAAATCGTAATCTTTTAAGCTCACTTGCTGTTTATTATTTCAATATAGCGCAAGAAGCATCTTCCGAAATAATTCTGTTAGTCGGAGGAGTTTTCTTTTAAATTGGGTGAACACTGTTATACCAACTTAACAGGTGAGGAGTGTTCTGTTAAAGCGCCGAAGTACCATTCGCATGTATTCGTGAGCACATATTGAGTTTGTCATTCACTGGGACCAGCACGCAGCTGAGCACTGATTTTTTACCTAGTAAAAGTAAATTTATGGTGTTTTTTTATAGTTCTCTGATTATAAAGGACTCTAGCACCTTATTCGCATGCAGATGTATATACGCTCAGCAGCAGCTTAAATTGTCAGTGCACAAGTGTAGTACCAAAGAGCAGTTGACAATTAAAAGTAGCAGCATCATCAAAAGGGGAGGCGACTCAATGTTATCGCTTGCTACAAAGTTGCCCTCATCAATTTGCAACAAACACAATGGAGATTAATTGAAGCACGTCAACGTCAATGTCAGAGGCAAACAACTCTATCGACAGCCTGCAAGTGCAAGTGGAAATGTGAAATCCAATTGTGAGTTTGAAAACCTACCGAAAACTGGAACAATTGAGGGAGCGTAAGAGTAGCAAATGCGTGCCACCACAGCTGGAACTGTGCAGCCCCATGCCAGCGTGGAGCCCGTTATGTCACGGCTCGACTATGAACAGAATGCACTCCATCACAGCTGCCTGCTGGTGCTGCTGCGCGGTGTGGGACCCTCGCGAGCCCGCATCCTACAGCGGGCCTTCGAGAAGGTGCGACGTGTCAATAATATCAAAGTGACGGGTAACTTGACTCAAATTATTTGTACTTGAAAATTGAAGCATTTATTTGTTGTTTTTTTATATAGATTCCAGCGGCACGGTGCGAACCATTTATTTTCGATTCATACACGAGCATCCGGTGGAGCACAACGATTGGGGCGACTTTCAAACGCATCGCCGCCTTCTGGGACTCATAACTATTGGCAAATTCGAGAGCCAAACTGAACTGAACGAGCTGTGTCGACTGCATGAGTCCCTCAAAGTGCGCTATGGCAGCACACTGTACGAGTCCCGTGCCATATTTTTTGGACCTGATCCGCCTCCCAGCGATCCCATGACAAATCACAAAGACGGCGTAAGTGCCGTCGACAATGCGCAACCAGAGTTACAGGCAATCAACGAGCAGAGCCCAAGCTCAGACGCTCGGAGTAAGGACGGACGCCTGCAGGATGAATACACAACGCCTTCCAATTTCAAGTCGCAGGCTTTTTTCTATCGCGAACAGGATAATTTCGTCGATTTGGAGTCGCGTGTGGGCGACTTTTTGAACGCCTTGTTTTGGGTGCTGGAGTCGCGACGTCTGGAACGATCGCGCGAGAAGGCGGAGAAAGTCAGCCTGCTGCTGGCGCCCTTCGAGAAACGCGACTTTGTGGGCCTGGACATGGAGTCGCGCAACAATCGCAAGCGCTGTGTCGGTCGTGTCATGAAGAACCTGGCAGATCTGTCGCTTCAGGCGGGACTGCTGGACGACGCGCTAAGCTTGTATCACAATGCCAATGAGACACTGCGATCGGTGGGCGACTCGCTGTGGGTGGGCGCCAGTGAGGAAGGGCTCTGCGCAGCGTCGGCTGTTATGTTGTATCCACAAATGCGAGAGATTGAAACGCTGCACAGAAACGCATCTCTGCAAGAAACAGGCAAGTGTTTACTCTCCTTCTTTTGCTTACTTTTAATTACTAATATTTACCATGTTTTAGGATCGTCACCACTGAGAAACACTCCGGAAAAGTGGCGTGCCAGCGATGCAACTAAGAAGATCAACACAGGGAACACTTCCACGAATTGTGCAGATGCGATCACACCAAATTCATCTTCCTGCTCATCGGTATCCTCTCTGGTGACCAACAACTCGTCGGCATCGGGCACGCCCACAACCTCAACATCATCCTCCTCGACATCGACAATATCGGTAACGCCGTTTGGTCAGCAACGCAACGGCGAGCTTCCCCTCAATATACTCAAGCCGGAGGAGATCACCAACTACTATCGCAAGGCAATAATCAACTACAGCAAGTACAGGCATGCGGCCACCATTGAAACGGAGGCGGCCCTGAAGGCATCGCGCATTTGCATCGAACAGAATCGTCCACTGGATGTTGCCTTGTTTCTGCAGAACATACTTTACATCAATCTCAGTATAAGCGAGGCGGAGCGCGTTAAACGCTTTGAGATCATCACGGAGCTGTATCAGCAAATTGGCTATCAACGCAAAGCGGCATTTTTCCAGCGTCTGGCCGCTCTCAAACATGTCCAGCAGGGCAGCCAGGCGCCAGATTGGACCCAGAGTTATCGCTTAATGCTGGGCAGCTTTACTGGTTATCTGTTATCCCTTGATCCTTTGGAAGTGCTGGAGAATGCCGCCGGTTGGCCATCGCTGCAAATAGATCTTGTGCAGAATCTTATAACTGCTGCGAGACGACTAGGACACTCTGCCTTGGCCACCCGCCACATGACGTTTCTGCTGCAAACCCAGTGGGACAACATGAATGCCACGGAACAAAGCGAAATGGCTGTGCAATTGCAGGTGGGATTTGTTAAGATATAGACAGACACCATAACCTTTCTCTCTGGTTCAGTTATAGATTTATAAAATGTATTTATTGCAGAATCTAAGCGCACAATGCGAAGGCTCTCCCGTGCCGCTGGTGCTGGAAAATGGGACTGTGATACCGCCCGCCAATCTCACCGATCTACCCTATTGCATGGAGATGGTGGTGAAAGACTTACCCGCACATTTGCGTCCGCAACGCATCAAGATCGCCAAAGCCGACAGTGGCCCCTTTCTGTTTACGCCCATTCACTTTAACTCCGTGGATCGTCGGGACAAGAAAAAGGACAAGAATAAAATAGGTATGGTGAATTGCTAGATTGCTAGACAGATATTTAATAATTGATTGACTAATTACTTCCATTTTTTACAGCCTTTCTGTGGGTTCAAAACGATCTCAGCGAGGTGTGTGTGCGCCTGCGCAATCCGTTGCCATTTGAGCTGGCTGTCACGGACATGCGTCTGCTTACCAACGGCGTGGTCTTTCAATCCTTGCCCCAGACTATTATCCTACAGCCGCACGTGCCAACCAATGTCTCGCTGCATGGGACACCCATTGAGACGGGACAATTGGATCTACAGGGCTACAGCACGCACACTTTGGGTGTCAAGTCCAACTGCAGATTGAAACACATGCGCGGACGCAATTTGCCGCCCAATTACTTGGTTGATGTTATTCCCGCCTTGCCACGCATTTCTGTCAAGACATCGCTACCACAGACGGCCACGTTTAGCAATATGAACAAAGCGGACATCGTGGTCACGTCTGCCAGTTTGACGCTGTATAATGGAGAATCCTCCAGCTGTATCATAACGATCAGGAATGAAAGCAATACGTTGCCACTGGAACATCTAGAAGTTAGCATAAATTCAAATGTGGAGCAGGAGACGCAAAAGAAAATGTTTCGTATTGATGAACAGGCGCTGCAGGTGAGACAAAGTATTAATATCCAAGTGCTCCACATAACCGCATCTTTGGTTTCAGGCTAAGCTGCCCGTTGCTCCGCTGGGAAGTCTTGAATTTGCGCTGGAAATTTACGCGGAAGCGGATTTTGTTTGTCCCATGCCCGCGGGATCGCTAAATTCCAGCGCTAATGGTGCCTCTGCCGAGTATGGAGCATCTTCAGTGTCCCACTACTCCAACATATCTACTTCAGGACATGCCAGTCTCCCCGTGGGCGTCAGTTCACCACAGCATCGTCGTCAGGAGCAGCAAAATGCTGGTGCACGTTCTACAATTGCCGGTGCCCAGCATGCTCTGGCTGCGTTGAATTTGCAGCCTGGTGGAGCAGGTGGTTCATCCAACACACGCCCATTCCAGTTGACGCAGAACATTGAGGCCCAGCTACGACTGAAATATTCCGGCGGAGAGGCGCTGGTCGCTGGCTACTGTCGCCAGTGCGCCGTATCCATTAACTTGGAGCTGCTGCCCAGTGCGCAGATCACCAGCTGGGATGTGTTGCCCGCAGAAATGTAAATGACTTTGATTTTGCAAAGCATATCCAATGATAATCTTGAGATTCTCTTGCAGACCTTCACAGTTCTATTTAGTTTTGGATATTTCCAATCTGACCGCTCAAGAAATGTCGCTCAACTACACCGATAACAAGAATATACTCATCGAGGCCAAAGAAAGCTGCCGGGTGCCAATCCCAGTCGATCGCTGCTCCCTGGAGCAAGTGTGTGCGGCGCGGGCGGCAGAAGTTGCTGAGAACCTGGAACGCGGTAAGCACTTGAATAATTACAATTTTTAAGTTGCTCGTTACTCGTTGAGTGTAAGGGTATATTTATTCTATTGGCTGTAATGTATGTAACAGGCGAACAGAATGGGGAATTAACAACTGAGTCAAAAGAACTACAGTCTTAGGTTCAAAGATGCAATTCATTTACAGTGTGCCACTAATGTCTTCATACAGCATTAATTTGTCAATTTTTGCGTATAATAAAGATATTTGATGCGGGTTTCTTATATTAATCTTTTATTCAATTAAATCCCGTTCTAATGATGCAAAAATTTCTTAAACCCATTAAGTACCCATTGAAAAATTTGAATTTTTAAAAAAGTCAATTTATCAACTTTTTTCTTCGATTTTTTCCGAAAAATATTTTGATGCACAAAAATTCTTCAAATAATTCTAAGAGTGACTGCAAAAAAATGTATTCAAAAATATTTGTGCTAGTATTTTTTATAATTTTTTGAAAATCCGAAAAATTACGAATTTAACCCATTTTTCCTACTTTTCACACAAAAAGTGATTTTTTTGCAGATTTAAAAAAAAAAAAAATATTTTTGGAAAAATTTTCATTGAAAATCCTAAAAATGACGATTTTGAACCCATTTTTCCTACTTTTCACACAAAAAGTGGCTTTTTTGCAGCTTAACAATCAGTTAAGCTTGTGAAATTGTGAAATCAAATTTATTAGCTAAGAAATTCAAAAGTAAACCAAAAAAATTTAAGTGGCTGAAAAATATGGTATCTCAAAGAAAACAGTTTTCATTATACTAATATCGGGAACTTTTTTTGGATACAGCAAAAGAACGAAAAACCCAATTTTTTGAGAATATCGACAGGTCTTGAGCAAACTGGAATCTGTTTTTGTTGAAAATAACAAGAAAGCTTGCTATTTAAAGTGTATTTATGAATGAATGAAATGTAATTTCTTTAAAAAGACTTTTAAAAAAATAATTCCATAAGTCGAACTTTATCTTTGGATAATGATTCGAGTTAGGGAAGTTCGACTGTAGTTGAGAACTTGGCTATAGCGCTTTTACTTATATTTTATTCATTGTCTTTTTGCAGAGCTCTGTTTTCGCACGCAAATTCTTTCGTTTAGCGATGCACTCAGCAAACTCTGCTCATCGCACATCGCGGAGCGGGTGAAGATCAATTGGCTGTTGACCGGCAGTGACATTCAGGGCGTGGCCTCGCTGCGTGGCATTGTTCTCTCCCATGGCATGGTAGATCTGACCACCGTTTCCCCTCTTCAGTGGTGTAAGTAACTCTTGATTTTTAGTCGAAGCTTTATTAATTGTTTTCTTGTTTCCGATAGCTATAAGCTTCCAGGATGCGCCTGTGCAACCGCATAGCGAGATAATGTGCACTGTTGGACAGCGGGCACAGCTGAGCATTAATCTGACCAATCAATCGTTGCAGCCGCTCAAGAACTTGGTATTGACTATCAAGTTTTACCAAGACTATTTAAATGGCATGGAAAACTATAATCTAGAGACTCGTGTGGCCATTTCTGGACCTAACCGGTGCGTAATAAATAACGAGACTTATTCTTAATCGTTAAATAATAATCTCACTATTCGTAGAATTACGATTCCGGTTTTGGAAAAACTCGAACAAACGCAGCACAATTGTTCCGTAATATTCTTTACGCCAGGTCGCTTCAAGGCGAGCATTGAGTGCGTTACGAAGCCGCAACAAAGCAGCAGCATTTCGATACGGCCCTGTCCAGGATCTACACATTTAAGTCAATTAGAAACTTTGCCGGCTTCTAGCTTTGATGAGCAACAGGCACATACATGGAAATTTATACCACCCATTGAGGTGACTGTTGTGGAGCAGTAATCTATCACAAATGGAGTAAATTGTTAACCCTTGTAGTTTAATTTCGTTGTATATGTATTTGTTTATGTATTGTATATTGAGTACAGTAAATGTACGTCCTCCCCTTACATATATATATTTCTATATACATATATTTATATAGAGACAGCTAAGCTTTGTTGTAACACGAAAAGCAATTGTTTAAAAAATTATAAAAAGAATAACATGTATGTACATTTATATATATATTTAAGCTCAAAACGCACTATGCTTTGTAGAGATAAATGCCATATGTATATGCATACATATTCGATCGTATTACTATATGTATGTATATATAAAGCTTCAAGCAATACAAGTTAATATAGTTAGCAAATCTTTCGCCCACTAAATTCTCAAACATGAAACACTTGATAACACATTTAATGATGTGTGTACACATAGTATATATGTATATATTTACAATATTTTTATACAATAAATGCCGAGTTCTGTCCGCAATTCTCGAGAAAACAAAAGCATGCCATTAAAATGCGAATGCTTGGACACGTTATAAAAAATGCAATAAAAATACATATGTATATTGTAATTAACATGTGAAAAATCAATTGTTTAACCCAAGCGACGAATGTCGTCCATTGTGTATCCGTTGCGTCGCAGTAAAATACAGGAGAGGACATAGAAGTAATATCCGCCTGGTATAATAGTCAACGCTCCAATAACTATCAGCGCCCAGACGCGATCGGTGCGATCCTGATTAACGTCCGCCAGCCAATCCAACGTAGCACAACCCAGGCAAATCTAATATCAAACATTGACCACTTCAGTTTCTTTTGGAGATTGGCATACGAACCGTTCCGCCTATGAATAATATAAATATGATTGCAATTGTCTTCCATGGAGTGGACTCCTCTGCGTTCGGTGCTACCCATTGCTCATGTACAAATCCATCTGTTTCGCTTGCATCCTCGTTCACTTTATGGTAGTCGCCAACTGTAGCCCCAGTGGCATTGAGGCGCCGCCGAGAATCTGTTTTGGTGGGCAGCATATTTGGCAACTTGCTCAACTTGATTGTCTTCGTTCGATCTCAATACTTTTTACTAATTCATTTTTCCAGCTGAAGTTGGTAATCTGTATTTACCTTTTAGGGAAACAGCTGTTAAACAGCTGATTGCGCCGAGTTGCATTTCTGTCTGATTTCAAAACGTGGCGCCAAAAATAATAACGATA
>JBAMBL010002105.1:0-26036 GCA_037043405.1 Drosophila subquinaria
TAATATCCAGTAGTTGAAAATATTTTGGACGCTCAAAATGTTCGATGTTTTGTTTTCGGACCTTTCAGAATTCAGTGTGACAGCATAATACCAAAAATCATTAAAAAGTTGAGAGATTGTTGGTCTTATGCTGCTGTGGTCACACTGTTGCGTCAACTGTGCATATAAAATAAATAAACAACAAAATAAATCAATTAAATTAAATTGAAAATAATTGAAGAATGAAAATGGACAATACGGTCATAAGACAATTGGTAGCAACTAATACCCTAATTATGGGATTAATGACCACTTATATTGTACTAAAAGAGGTTAGATCCCACAGGATCGGTCTGTGTTGCACCTCTTCTATTAATTTAATTCGTTCTTCATTGTCAAAGAGCTCAATGCGGCTCTTATTTCGTTCCTTATTTGGCTCCATTGCTGCTCAAAATGATTTCGACTAGTCGAAACACTGAACGAATCGATGTTTTGAAAGGTCGAAAAAAAAAGCTGCCTGCTGTCATTAAAGAGTGTTGTAAAACACCCAAACATTTTCTGAGCTGCCCAAATTTAGGTACTGGATACAAGGGTTTAGAAATAGCCTTACAAAATAATTTCGAGCCAGTTTGCAACCCTTTTTTTTATATGGAGTTGATACCTTTCAAACTGGTTTTTCAACAACTGGATACTATGCTTAACGTTCTCCATATTGATACGACAGCTAGACCGTAAACAAACACCATTTGCCACAGGCCGACACAGCTCCGAGTATGAAAGAAAAGGGTTGCAAACATGCTCGAAATTATCAGTCGTCAGAGCCGGTTTTTCTAAACCTATGTACGCTAAGTACCACAATATGGGCCGCTCAGAATATTGCTCTGGGCGCACTGACAACACTGTTTGTGTGGAGCAGCTGTGAACAGCTGTACTTTGACCTTTCAAAACATCAGATCAGAATCGTTGTTCCGGACTAGTCCGACTAATCTTTTTCAGTAACTAAGCAGGGCCAACAAGCAGCATTACTAAGAGCCAAATCGAGATCTTACCCGTGAGCCAAGATCTCAATTTGGCTCTTATTTTGCTGCTTGTTGGTCGCCATTTCTGTTCAAAAAGATTTCGACTAGTCGAAACAACGATTCAATCGATGTTTTGAAAGGTCAAAATAAAGATGCCATCTGTTTACCAAACAGTGTTGTAAAACGCCTGAAAATATTCTGAGCTGCCCATATTTTGGTACAGCGTACATAGGTTTAGAAATGGCCTTACAAAATAATTTCGAGCATGTTTGCAACCCTTTTTTTTATATGGAGTTTTGGCCTTGCAAAAATATTTTCGGCTAGAGCGTACTATGCTTTAAGCATAGTATCCAGTTGTTGAAAAACCAGTTTGAAAGGTATCAACTCCATATAAAAAAAGGGTTGCAAACTGGCTCGAAATTATTTTGTAAGGCTATTTCTAAACCCTTGTATCCAGTACCTAAATTTGGGCAGCTCAGAAAATTTTTGGGTGTTTTACAACACTCTTTAATGACAGCAGGCAGCTTTTTTTTGACCTTTCAAAACATCGATTCGTTCAGTGTTTCGACTAGTCGAAATCATTTTGAGCAGCAATGGAGCCAAATAAGGAACGAAATAAGAGCCGCATTGAGCTCTATGACAATGAAGAACGAATTAAATTAATAGAAGAGGTGCAACACAGACTGATCCTGTGGGATCTAATTTCTTTTAGTACAATATAAGTGGTCATTAATCCCATAATTAGGGTATTAGTTGCTACCAATTGTCTTATGACCGTATTGTCCATTTTCATTCTTCAATTATTTTCAATTTAATTTAATTGATTTATTTTGTTGTTTATTTATTTTATATGCACAGTTGACGCAACAGTGTGACCACAGCAGCATAAGACCAACAATCTCTCAACTTTTTAATGATTTTTGGTATTATGCTGTCACACTGAATTCTGAAAGGTCCGAAAACAAAACATCGAACATTTTGAGCGTCCAAAATATTTTCAACTACTGGATATTATGCTTTACTATAGTGGGATTCCGGTAAACGTTTTTGATTTGATTTTGATTATTTTAAACCAAATCAAAACTATTTGACGGAACGACCCTTTTTGCACACTGACTATTTTTTGATTTCGTGAACAGCTGACAGCCTGGGCGAACAGCTAATTGACAACTAAAAAGTATACAAAATGCCGAAAGAAAGCCAGAAAAGGAAATTTATACGCGTTTTAAACGAAAGTTTGCTTTTCGATTATGTTTTTATTGAATACTCGCAGATTTAAACAAACATTTTATATTTATTTATTTACAAATACTTTAAATGCATTAGACTTACGTTCTCCATATTGATATGACAGCAGAATGTAAACAAACACCATATGCCACACAGCTGACATAGTTTTGAGTTGAAAGAAAATCAAAATGCAAAAATAATCAGTCTCAGAGCTGGTTTTTTTAAATCAATTAGTAAGACCACATTTCCCTGATTTGCTCTGGGCACACTGAAAATTTTGTATGGAGCAGCTGTGAACAGCTGACTGAAAAATCAAAATCAAATCAAAATCAAATCAAAAACGTTTACCGGAATCCCACTTATGTAATTTACTATAGTTAATCCACCTTGTCTGAGACTATTTCGTATCGCTTCGTAAATATCGTTTATATGAATCAACAGTGCGCGGCACTGCGCAAAACAGTGAGTTTTATTTGGTCTGAAGAATTGAGACATTTTAGCGCAATGTGCCGAGTGCCAAAATTTTGTTTAAAATAATTTATGTGTAAAACTTAATATTATTCGTCACAAAATTGGATATCAGAAATTTTGGGGCATGAAAATGTTTTCGTCACTAGACTTTTACCTCGTAAAGAGGTTTTTTTATGGGATATCATTACATTTTTAATTATCAATTTTGCTTTTTAAGCATAGTACGCTCTAGCCGAAAATATTTTTGCAAGTCCAAAACTTCATATAAAAAAAAGGGTTGCAAACATGCTCGAAATTATTTTGTAAGGCCATTTCTAAACGTATGTACGCTGTACCTAAATATGGGCAGCTCAGAATATTTTCTGGCGTTTTACAACACTGTTTGGTCCACAGATGGCAGCTTTATTTTGACCTTTCAAAACATCGATTGAATCGTTGTTTTGACTAGTCGAAATATATGAACAACAATGGCGGGAAAAAATAAGCAGCAAAATAAGAGCCGAATTGATGTCTTCGAAAGTGAAGAACGAATAAGGCTAATTGAAGAGGTGAGAGAGAGGCCAATCATATGGGATTTAACCGATAAAAAGCATTTTGATGCGAATTTTATCAAAAGTGCATGGGAAAGTATTGCAGAGGCCGTTCATCCGAAAATTATGGTATTGGTCGCTGCTACTTTACTGATACAGTCCATTTGGTCCATTTTGACTGATTGAAGAGGTGCAACAGAGGTCAATATTGTGGGATTTGACCGACAAAAAACATATTGATCTGATTTTTATAATTCATAATTTGTAATTTAATAATTAGGGTATTAGTCGCTGCCACTTCTCTCATCATGTCTATTTGGTCAATTTTCTCTATTTTGTTGTGCTCATTGTTATTTATTTATTTGTTGTGCACAGCTAACGCAACAGTGTGACCACAGCAGCATAAGACCAACAATCTCTCAACTTTGTAGTGCTTTTTGGTATTTTGCTGTCACACTGAATTCTGTAAGGCCCGACCTCAAAACATCGAACATTTCGAGCGTCCAAAATGTTTTCAGCTAGAGCGTACTACGCTTTAATTCAAAATAAGAAAAAAAAATGTTTGCAACTATTTACAAAAGTATCTAATTAAACTTTTTTTTTCTAGCATGGTATTCAGTATTGCTCAAAAAAGTAATGTTAATGTGATCTCATATCTCAAGTATTGATAAGAGTACATATTTTTTTAAATATTCTAGTGCTAGCGGAAAAATTACTGAGTTGACAGCACTGTGCAATATTCGATTACGTGGAAATCGACGTGCAGCTCTGATCAGACCGCCATCGCAGCCAACTTTAGTAGGTTCCGCCACTTTAATTCTGACTGCAGAACGTGCATCACTTGGATTGGTCCGTAAAAATGTAAGTTATTATTAATGAATTAAATATAAATTGAGATTGCAACAAATATAACTGGGATTAGTGCATTAAACGCCTACTTGCAGAACTCAATGTTGCAAGATCAAATTATGGTACAGAAGAGCACCTCTATGCTGGCTATAATTTCTTTTGTAGTCACGTGGTTTAGGGTCCGTCTTTTGCACTGTACACTTCAGATTCTGTAGGAGTTCTTATATTAAATATTTTACTTTTCTGCTTACAGGTGAAACACTAACGGACAAGTCGTTTCGAACGGCATAATTTGAATTCAGTAAGTGTTTTATTTTATTTTTTTAACGATTTTCCAGTTTGCGAACACGAGTCGCTGGTGTAAAGAAACATCGCCACTTTAGCTAGTGCTTTTTACTTGTTCGCAGAATAACTGTACTTCGCCCAAGCATAACCCAAATTCGTCTTGCCAGGAATTTGCGGTGCATATTTTTTTGTGAAGTCTACATTGTATATTCATCAATTTAATGTGATTTTTATGCTGTTTTTTTTGTTTTTGCTAATTGTAAACTATTGTTTCGTCTTGCAGGCAAAATGAAAGTAGTTCCCCAAAAGTTGGTGCTATGAGATGTTCTAGAACGTGAGGTAAGTTTATCGAATAATAAACGAAAGCAGCTTCATTCTCTGATGAAATTTTACTATCTGACACCTCATATGAACCACTGTGATTCATTCTAATTGTAATTAAAAAAACTGAAGTTGCAATTACATTTTAAATCCATGAATTTTATGTGCATTTATCTAATGAAGAAAATCTCATTGTATTACAGGTTATGAACGATAATGGAAGGCGTTCCTTAGCCACGTGTGAAGGTTCCACTTGTATGGACAGGAAAATGTCACAGATTAGGTTAGTATTCAATTGCCATGTGTGTATATGCAAATGTTCCAGTTGCAATGATGAAATTATAAACCATTCACAGACGCCATATAAAAGTTGAGCGTTGACAAACTCCTCCAATATTCTTTTGGAGATAGGGAGTCTTGCTTAGCCGGTTATGGACCATGGTTAAGAAATTGGCACTGAGTTCCTTCACCATATGCATTTTTTAATTCTCCTGACTATCAAGTGTGCTAATGCTTTTTATCATTATCTTTTGCAGGTGGTCCGACGGATAGTGACAAGCCGATTAAATACATATATGAAATAAATAAACACAGATTTGATTTCAAAAATCGTTTTTTACTAAATTTGCACGTTCCCTGAGGGCAAGCTCTCGATCTTGTTGGGCGATCATGCGATCCCCTTTTGATTTCTTGCCGATGCCCAGTTTAGGCAAACCACGATTAAGTCCCTCGAGCAGCACACACGCCTTGCACGGCTGCTGCGAGGAAACGAAGCCGCAGCGTTCGCAAATGCCGCGCACGGGTTTCTTTACGGTGTCCTTGAAGCGCAGTTGCTCGCCCGAGTAGATGATATCCATTATAACAGATGGGCGAACTTTTTCCAAATCTTTGAGGAAGGCGCGTGCATGGCCGCGGTACGCGTTTGGGGCAAACACGCACTCTGTGGAGAAGTAGACCAGTTTCTTGTAGTGGGCATACATCACGATTTCCTTCTCGTAGCTGTACTTAAGCGGCTTCACACGCGGTATGGAATCCTCGCCGCCACCTGTTCTGATGTCCGTACAACGACGCAGGCGTGCTGTGTCTCCGCGCAGAATATTCATCAGTACCGTTTCCGCAATGTCGTCAGCATTGTGGCCAGTGGCAATACTGTCAACACCCAAAAGCTTTGCTCCGCGGTCCAAGGCCTGACGCCGGAAGACGCCACAAAATGTACAATTATTGGATCGACCTATTTGTGCGACAATTCGATCCATCGTCCAGCCGTATAGCTCCTCGTAAGACAGAATTTTCAATGGCATTTGATAATCATCCCGATTTTGCTTGACCGTCTCCAGACTGTCGTCCCGGTATCCCGTGATGCCTTCATCAATGGAGAGCAGAACCAGATCTAATCCATAATCGTGGCGTTCATTGAGCAGCTTCAGCCTATGTACATTCTCAGTTAATTAGTCTGGAAACTTAGTATTGGAAACTTCTTGCTAGACTTACACGTGCGCCAGGACAGTGGAGTCCTTGCCACCGCTGGCAGCCACAGCTACCTTTTCGCCCCTTCGAAAGAGATTGCTCGACGTAATGGTGTGATGGATTTCAGCTTCAAAAGCAGCAAAAAAACATTCCTTGCAAAGTGCGTCACCAGTTTTCGGACGCTGAGAACAAGATTTGCTATATTCACTTTATGGGATTTGATAAGAAGCAACTCACCTTTAAGGTAGCCCTGTTGCCACATTTTGCTTTACAATCAATAGGCATATTCAGCAACAAATTTGAAACAAAATTGTTTATAAATAAAGAACGTGCAGTTACAATCGCATATTTATCGATAATTAAATATCAGTGTTGAATAATCGCTCATAAAACTAAGCCAGTGCTATGAAGTCTGGATGCAAACAGCGGTATTCTCGTAAATTTTTAAAAGCGATTACTCTGAAAAATTGTATGAAATAAAATAAAAACAACACTTTTGGTGGAAATTAAGAAATTGTTTGGCTAATCAGTTGGACATTTTATATTTTCTAAATATAATTATTTTATTGTCATCATTTGATATATTTACGAAATTACGGGAATACCTATAATGCGATAAACACTTGTTTCTTTCGAATGCAACAATAATTTAAGTAATGAGTTTGGATGATGACAGCGAAGAATATATACATCAGAAATTGTATCGCAGTAGGGGGAAATGTGGTAAGTACTGCATACTTTTAAATACATATCCAAGTAATGCCCTAGAAATAACAAACCACAGCTATCTACGCCCGACAATCGGATGTTTACGTTGAGCTGAAGCCAAAACCCAACCCGAATGTAAGGACACCAGTTGCAGCAATGGTCGAGAGCAGTGCGAACAGCAATAGAATTGATATAGATCATGATATTTGGTTTCACATTGCCATGCACATCGATCCGGAGGATGTGCAGACCTTTGCTCTGGTATGCACACAGTTCGCCCGGCTAGTGAACTCCAGAGTATTCTGCCGAAACATGTACAAACGCCACTGCCTGGGCGAATCATCCAAGGGCTGGAACTTGAAACTGCCCGCCCAGCTGCAGCTGGAGCAAATACGTAATTGTGATACGAAAACCCTGCGGTCCCTTGTCACCGAGGCGCTCTTCCATTGCTATCTGCCACTTAAGTCCAGGCTGGAGATGGGTTATAGCTTGGATTGGTTGCTGCAGCGCACATTTGTGTCCTGCTCTCAAAAGAAGTTCCAATGCCTGTGGATCGTGTGCTATACACTTCGAAATCAACAATCGCCTCATAATCAATCCAGTCAAATCCAATCATCGAGGGAGGATGAGAACACGGAAGTGGTTAACGATTGGGAAGCCCTCGCAGATGTTGATGATGTTGCACCAGCAGGTCAAAAGTACAATTATGCGAATCGACATGAAGGTGTTGTACTGTTGATAGTGTTGTGCCGCCAGTTTATGCCACTGCCACTCCAGTTACTTTACAACCAGGAGCAGTCGAGATTTCGTTTAAAGGCGACTCGTGAGATGCTCTGCACGGATATGCGTGCCAAGAACTTGGAACTGGACTTTGTCGACTACAATAATAGCAACAGTCAATTGAGCGTCACTGTGAAATATTCACGTATAGAAAAATATAAGGTTCTGCCCTGGTGGCATCCAGATTTCAAAAGGTTTTTTAAATAAAATTAAAGTGATGTACAATGATGTCTCTTTGGGTCAATTCGGAACTACCTCTGTCTATGCACATATCTGTTGTTATCTCGTGTATGTAGGAACATGATAACATACAGAACATACAGACAACAACATACAGAACAGATGTCGTACACAGTTAACAAGTATTGGTAGCAAAACATTTGAATTGCAGATAAACAATTGATAAGGCATTTTATCTTGGCATCTTGGTATCTAAGACAGGAAACATTTCAAAGAGAAGTAAAAGTAAAAGTAATAAAAAGCACATTTCTCGAAAACGAAGGTACATTTATAAAAGCGAATGTGCTAATTATGATAATAGATTACAACTGGAAGATTATTGATATATACACTTTGATCTTAAATATAATTGTGAGCTACATACAAAACATGCAGATGTGGTCGATATAAATATAAAAATTCCGATCACTATTGGTGTTCGCGTCTTTTAAATGAGTTAAAATAAGAAAGATTTACACCTTGCCAAGTAAATCGTGTCCATAGGGTTTTTTGCGATAGCCGCCCTTGAAGGCGAACAATTTAAATGCCACTACCATCATGACAATGCAGAAGGCATACAGGAACATGCCCATTCGCATGTCCATGTCGGAGAAGACGTTGGAGATCTGCCGTTTCTGCCTCATGGTATCCAACGACTCGTGCAGCAGCTCCTCTCGCTGCACTTCGAAGCGCTGGACAAACTCTGGATTGTGTATGTTCTTGAGGAAACTCAGTACGGCATCCTTATTCCAGTTGATATCCACATTCTCCTTCGATGCGGATGCTGCCGTATTACGACACTGAGCACAACTGCTTGCACTGGGGAATTGTACTTTGGGGAACTGCGGATCCTCCGTTGCGTCCCCGGCCAGGCGTTGATTAACCTCATTATGGGCTGCCCAGAGCCACAATACGGCTTCGTCCTTTGATGTCACGTTCCAGATTTTGCGACGCGATGCCATTGCCTGTAAAAGTGGGACAACAAAGGTTTTAAAACACCTGTGTCAAGATCATTTAAATGCAATTTAAACAGCTGCTAAAAGCGTCAAATTGTATGCTTACGATAAATCGACCTGAAACCTTTCATGGTTCTGAGTTGCGTAACAATACTAAAATCGCTGTGTAAATATTCAGAAATATTCTCTAAACAATTTCGCAACCAATGGATCATAATATTCATCATCTTGCAAACGTGACGGCTCAATTAAACTAACTTATCAGCAAAAAGCTTCTTATTCTTTTTATATATATCGTAAGTGCTTTGACCCCACATAGTACTAAATATTTATTTACTTAATATTATGTATTTGCTTGATCTGCAACAAAGTAAAAAAAATAAATAATATCTGCATAAGCATTGTCTTCGACCCAACTGGGGTTACTTAGGTTAAACATAAGTTGTCTTATCGTTTGCAGAACTGGGAACTTTAGTTAAAGCAATTATATTTTGTATAAAATTGTATATATATTTCTTTAAATATATATAGTAATTGTACTTTGGAAACTATAATCATGTTTAATTCCTGGGTATCAAAACGCGCTTAATTTAAAAAAAACAAAGTATTGATAATCGCATTAATTTACTCTTTTAAATATATATTTTTATCTCACTTACATTTTAAATTTAATTGAAATTTCGTGACAGAGCATTTGTTTTTGAGCAAAATAAATAGAAGACTAATGAGCATGATCATTAAAGGTTTACGATCTATTTGTATACCAAGTAACCACAGATGGCAAAGGTGTTATCTGTATGTTTGTGCAAATTACAAATGGTTTCTCCCACTCTATTTACATTCTAGTTAATTATACTAAAAAACAAAGTCGTGATCAAACTAACCCTGCAGTTTGAGTAAAGTCAATAAATAAATAGTAAATAGCATGAAAAGGTCTCTGTTTGCGAGAACTACCTGATGATCTCATAGAGAAAGCGCGCATTAAACTTATTAACAACTAAACGACATTATTACCACGTAGGCCGCTTTTGATTGTATCTGAATCTGTGTGTCTGTGTGTGTGTGTGTGTGGCTGACTCACCTGAAAATGTTCACTGCAATCGGTGCAGCCAAAGAAGTTTTTAATGTAGCCATGCATCGCCTGTAGGACCTCCAGTGGATCCTGTGCCTCCTCGTTGCCCGCTGCCTGTACGCTCATGAAGTGGAAGAGCGTCCACAGCGAGCAGCTGAATCCGCGCAGGTGCGGACTGGAGCCAGTGCAGCCCACAAAATGGTTGGCCGAGTAAATGGGGCCAAGTTTAGACTCCAAACGCTGCAGCTCCTGTTCGAATGCTTTGCCAGCCAGCTGCTGATTAAACTGCACCACGAAATCCTTGAGCTTGGACACCAGTTGACGGCCATTTGTGCCCAAGGGATTGTAGCTCTGCAGCACTGTGAGGAAATTTTGCAATGCCAGCAAACGCTCTCCGCTAATCTCATTCACCTTGGGCACCTCGTTGTGTAGAATCGTGCGTATGGCCATCTCCAGGTCAGCCTGATAGATGAAGTGCTTGTTGCGATGCACTTCCTTAATGATGTCATTAAGTGCTCCACTCCGTGCCGTGGTGCTGGTGTGCTGCTGGTGATCCAAATGATGCTCCGGCCGAGGACTAATGTTGACTGCCCGCAGGGCATTCTCAATGGCCTTGGCCCAGGTCTCAGCCGTCTGATCACTTGGCGTGTGTATCTGCACATTGCCCTTTCTATCCACAATCGCCAGTTGATGCTTTGAGGTGTCTATTTTGTACTTGGCTGCAACGGCGGCATCGCTGAAGCGACGCACCTGCAATTGCGGCCACTGCAACAGGAACAGCGCCGTTTGAATACCCAGCGTTGAGTTCTCTGCCTCGTAGATTAGCGCTACATATTCCCGCTGACTGCTCAAGCCATCAAAAAGCTGTGGAGCTGTGGATTCAATTTCCGACACTGGAGACAAATTTGGCCACAATGTGTTGTTGATTGTCTGATTCTCAGCGGCAAGCAGGCCGGCCAACAGGTATCGTATCTCTTCGGGCTTTTGTGACTCCACCTTTTGGCCAAACTGCTTGTCGCTGATCTGGAATCCTGGGCCCATGTACCGAAGTGTTGGATAGCCCATCACTTCGTAGGCGCGACAGATGCCATTGTTCTCCTCGGCGGCGCAGTCAATGGCGCTCACAATAATTACATCCTGCCACGGATGCAGCTGTTGGGCCACCTCCTTATAGGTAGGCGCAAACCGTCTGCAATGCCCGCAATATGTATTGTAGAATTCGACGAGCACGGCGCGATTTTGTTCCAGCACAGTGTCATTGAAATTGGCCACCGTCAATCTGAACACCTTATCATTGTCATCGTAGAGACCCAGGCTCTCGTCCACCGGCTCAGACTGTTGATTCATCACCGCCTCGAATCTCCTCAGTGGAACGCCAGCTGAGCCCAATTGTATTACAGCGAGAATTGTGCCCACAACAGTTAAAAGTGCCAGCTGCGCACCTTGTCGACCCATTGTTTTTGCCGTGGGTTGCTCTAGGTGTAGTGTGAGTAGGTGTTAAGAGTACAATGCAGTGAGAACGACTGATATGATAATTCTACCGAACCATTTGGAATGTTTAATGGTTTCAATAATTTTGATTAGCTATATGGCGTTTTACACTCTGCTCTCTTCTCTCTTTTGTTCCTCTTCTTCTTCTTTAACTTTACTACAGCATTCGCTGTAGAGATGAGCAATGCCAGCGAACAAGTCACATTTACTCTCTTGAATCGTTAACTCTGATGTCAATTTGGCCATTTTATAGGTAGTTGTGGCTATTTTTAAAGTTCTTTGAATAAATTCGAAAAATGAATCGGAAACCTGGCCTATTAAATTTCATTTCAAATTTATAAAATTGTGTGCAAAATTTGAGCGCAAAATAAATTAAACATCCGTGCAATATCAAAACATGATTGACACTAAGGTATGCTATGGTGTGTATAATGTTTCCCACCAAAAAATTGTCATCACAGACACGTTTCAATACTATCGGTGACTCTTTTTCTGTGAGCGCTGCCAAATGATTATTTTTTGTAATTTTGATATAAATTTTTAATAAATTTAAATAATTCAATAAAATTACAATTTAAAAAACCAAAAAAATTATAAATTTTCAAAAATAATTAAGTCTATTTTAAAGAGAGTTCGGTGCACGTCACGTAAACTGACCCTGACACACTGCGAAATGAACGATATAACGACTGAATAAACTCATTCGTTCATTTTAATAATCCGTTCATTTGAACAATTTCTGAACGAAACGACACAACTGTGTGTGTGTGTGTGACACAAAAAAGCTTAGCAAAACAAATTTACAAAGTTTAAAAAAATTGATTTGTTTTGTAGATTTAAATGATTCTACGACCACTGAATCGGGCTTTTTGGCCGCCAAGCGTATCTGATGCGGCTTGCTTCTTGCTAATTGCGACCTTTGTGCCAATTACATACATATTTCATGTCACTGTTGTTATGCCGGAACTTCATGATGTGGGTGGATTTTGGTACACTCTCGTTTGGCTTTTAGCGCTCTTTGTGTTGTTCAACATAACGTCCAACTTGCTAGCCTGTATGCTGGTGGATACGACCATTAAAAGCAAGTTGATGACAATATAATGCTCTTCAGTATAAAAAAAATAATGTTTATTAAACAGTGCATATACTCAAGCCTCCGCTGGAGCCAGAGCTACTCCGTCAGTGGCACATGTGTGACGGCTGCCAGGCGCTTGTGCCCCCTCGTACCTGGCATTGCGACATCTGCGATGTGTGTGTCTTCAAGCGGGATCATCACTGTCGCTTTACCGGCTGCTGCATAGGACATCATAACTATCGTTATTTTTTCTATTTCCTGGTTTACATGAGCCTAGGCGCCTTGTATGTTACGATCAATGCCAGCATCTATCTGTGGTACCTCCATGCCGACTACTACTGGAGGCCCTACACACTGGTCACCATATTTGTGCCTGCTCTGAGCTTTACTGTTTTCGCGAGCTGGGAAAACTTCTACGTGTTTGTGTATGAGCTGAACATTCTGGCATTCGGCATATCCACCTTGATGTTAGTCTATCATTACCCCATTTTTCAACGAGGTGCTGTGATGAAGCAACGCCTCAGCTCCAAGTACGATCTTGGCCTGCGTGCCAATGCAGAAATGGTGCTGGGAAAGCGTATGTACTTGACGTGGTTATCGCCTTTTGTGCGCAGCGAGCTGCCCCACGATGGCATCAACTGGATACCCGTCTCGAAAAGTGAATGAATCTCTCTAGTCATCAACTCTTGTAATCTCATCTAACTCAAATTTGTAATTATGTTATTTCAATTACATTACATTAATAACAATCCTAGTATTAAGCGATGCATTCCTTGCATTTATTTAAATTTTTGTATTTATTGCAATTATACAACGACATTAGTGACTTCTATAAAGCTTAACCTCTTATTTATCTAGGAAACTGTCCCCGACAAGCGATTTCAGTTTGGCCAAATGCACTTCGCTAAGAGTAAATCCCTCGTGGATGCGCCGTGCCAGCGTGTTCGTGTCCATATTGTTCTCCACGGCATACTGCAGAGTAGCCAGTGCTTGGCTGGGAGCCTTGTTCTGGATCGATGCCTCGACATACTCGGATAGTGCGCTCTCCGCTGGCGTGCCGGGAATGCGATGCTGCTGCTTGTCAATGTAGGAGAATACCTCGCTGGCCTTATCGAAACTGCTGTCGCCACGCACGAGAAGCGTTAGAATATCGCCCAGCATTTGGCCGGTGAAGGAAACCTTCCTGACGCGCCTCGTAGACTCCTCTATTTTGTTGTACATGTCGAGTGCCACCTTGGCGCACTGCTCCGGCAGCTGCTGCTGTCCGGGCTCATCGGCATTTGGTCGATTATCCACCATAATGCGCAGTAAATACAGTAGAAGGCTTTCGCGATGTACGTGATCGAAGATTACCATATCGGACCAGATGCGGGGTACGTGCTCTACAGCTCCATTGATTTCCAATGCCCTGAGTATCTCCTCCATGATGCCCGGCTCAGGTATGTAGATATTGGGCACCAGCAGGTCGTACGTTTGCATGAAATCCTCAATAGGCTCAGTCTGGCAGAGCAGCGCCAGATAATTGCGGTAGTAAACTGATTCCTTGAAGGAGTCACCAATCAGATCGTAGTTGTTGCCCGTGTGCAGCAGCTCGTCCACCTTCTTGGCCAGCGCTTTGTCGTGCAAATGATTGCGACACACATCCATGGCCGTGGCAAAGAAGTACGTGTCCCTGGGATGCTCAATCTTAAAATGCTTGCCGGCAATCTCGTTCAGAATGTCCACAATGACATGACTGACGGGAGCACGCTCGCGACAGAATATAATAAGCAGGTAGTAATAGGTGCCCAGGCTAGGAACCACGCCCAGTTGCTTGAATTCGGACAGCACTTTTAGAGCGGAGCCTCGAGCTAACTTAAAGTTTCCAAATGAACTGATGCATTGGAGGGTCGCATTAAGTGTTCCCAAATTAGGACGCAGTTGTTGCTCGGCCATCTGCCGCAACAGATCGTTGCACAGCTGCCAGCGCTGGTCGGCCGTCTCCTTAAGATAGCCGATTATCTGAATGATGGAGTTGTAGGTGTTGGTGTCCAGTTGAATCTGTCTCTCGCTGGCCTCCTGCAACAGCGCGTATGCCCGCTCGCACTGCAGATATTTGGCCATGCCACGTATGAGAGCTGCATAGGATTGGGGCGTCTTTGGCTCAATGGCAGCGTACAGCTTTTCAGCAAGATCTCCATCCTTCCATGTTTTACCGTGTCGCTCACGCCGCCGATTGTGCTCGCTAAACCAACGCTCCTCTATGAATTCCTCCGGCAACGGCTCCTGGTTATTATAGAAGCAAACAAGCTCCAGCAAACTTTGTTTTAGTGCGTCAGTAACTTCGACGCCCTTCTGCTCCAATAGATTGTACACGAGCACTGCGTCCGCCAGCTCGCCTTGAGCAATTATCTGCTGCAACGAACTAGAATCTACCTCCGACTCCTCGGTGTAGACCATGCGTGGAGCAAACTTTTCAACGGGTGGTTGTGCTTCTTGGTGCTAAGATAAATCATGTGTTAAATATGTACATAAGTTAATATATCATATCTACTTACCAGAAACAGCTCGCGGTGCTCTTCTTTTATCCAGTTTGCCGCTTTGCGTCCCGCCTCCTTGGAAAGCGTGTAGGTTCTCTTGGCCACATTCGACATGGGTATCAAGTAAGGATCATCGTGGTATTTGTAATGTGGCGCCGTCGGATCGCGTCCAACCGTGCTGGCCAACGCCTGCAGTAGATCTGTGGGCGATCGTTCAATGCGATTTGGGATTTCAATGTGCTCTGTTGCCGGCGGGGCAGCGGTTGTGTAATGTGTCCCATTGCCACTTGCAATGTGTCGCACAAGGCTGGACCTGGGCAGCAGTCTAAATTGGCGCGTTAGATACATGGTAAGCGAATTTGATACAAAATTCTGTTCACTTTCTGTTAAAAGTAATTATTTTTCGTTTTATAAATAAAAAAAAAAGTTGATAGCGATGATACGGACAGTGTGACCGAGGTTAACAAGTATAAAGCAGGGTATCCACAGTAGATTTTTGTTTGTCGAACGTGTTGTGTTTGACAAAAGTTCACATGTGGATATCTGTGTTCGAAACCAAACTTGTGTTCGTCGGTCTTGTTTGTGAAGAATAGAACTGTTTCTATCTTGCGTGTGTTCGTGTGTTCGACAAACAAAATTCTACTGTGGATACCCTGCTTAAAAGAATAGCCAACAAACAGCTGATTCTCGGCATATGCTCTAGGAGAGTCGATAATTTGTGGCGGTCTGTCGATATCATACATTTTATGTAAACTTAACGAACCAATTGGTCTAAGCTTAACGAAAGTAGTTATAAAGTTATCTATTGCATTTAAATTTAAGTTTAAATGATATTAGAAAGATTGTTTTTTTTTGAGGGCATTACATGTATAAATTAGCGAACAACTTTTTGTGTGTTTAATATAAGAATAAGATAAAGAGATTAGATTATTTATTTTCATTTTGTCTACCTGTCCTTATCAGAGCTCAGCTCAGGATCCAGTTTTTCTCACATTGTGATATTTTTTTGTGTTTCAGTTGCTTGTTGACACTGCGGGTGATCGCTTGTTGAGCGGAGAAAAGAGATGACGAAACCAATCTTATATTACGATGATCGCAGTCCGCCGGTGCGCAGTTGCCTTATGCTGATTAAAATGCTAAATATCGACGTCGAGCTGCGCTTTGTTGATTTATTCCGTGGAGAGCAGTTTGGCAAAGATTACCTGGCAGTAAGTCATGCAAATCTATGCAGAGTTGAGAGCAAAGTAATAAATTCTGCGTCCCTCAGTTGAATCCACAGCATAGCGTGCCAACGCTTGTCCACGATCAGCTGATACTCACTGACAGCCATGTGATACTGATACACCTGGTGGAGCAGTTTGACGCAGAGGGCACACTGTGGCCCAAGGATTACTTGGCAAGGATGAAGGTGCTTAATCGCCTGTTCTTCGAGTGCTCCTTCCTGTTTCGCCGTGACAGTGATTTAATGGTGCTCATCCCAATATTAATTAAATGCTATATGTGTATGCTTATACTGATGCTCTTCCCTTATTCGCGTAGTCGGAAATCGTGCGCAAGAAATACGCTAACGTCGATGTGGCCTACCACGAACGCAAGCTCTGTGAGGCGTATGGCATCATGGAGCAGTATCTGGCTGAGCAGCAGTATATGGCTGCTGACCAGGTAAAGTGGTGGTACATATGTGGAAATTAAAACCACAAAATCTAAAACCCTTTTCGATACACTTTTAATTGAGTTTAACGTTTCGCTTTGGCTTTGGTTTTGTTTAAGCTCACGCTCGCCGATGTATCCATTGTGACCACACTGAGCACCGTCAATCTCATGTTTCCGCTGACAACAACAACAACAACGGAACAACGTTGGCCGCGATTGCATCGTTGGTTTGCCACAATGCAGCAATTGGATGCCTACGATGTAAATCGCATTGGCTTGGAAAAGTTGCGTCAAATTGTCGAGCAGATGGGCAAGTTTGAGTTTCCAGGCAGTTTGAAGGCACATGATAAGGTTGCCTAATCTAATATGATTGCAATTTCTGTTTGTGAAAACCACACGAGTACTTGAAAAATAAACCGCTAATGATATTCTAAAACCGTATGAGCCACGTTCATTAGCATAGAACCGTCGTCCTGACCAACTTGAACCCTGTTGATTTCGAGGGTTACGCGTTTTGCGTTTTGTGTTTGCACACGAAATGTTGGCTAATATTTGCTTGGGCCGCTTGCTTCGAGGATGGAGGATGGAGAATTGACGACAGCATGTCATGCCTAATAGCCATATCGAGTGCGCTAAATTTGAGTAGGGTAATACTTCAAGTACTTCTCGTAATTACACGCGAGAGTTTTTTACGGATCTGGTCTGGTTTCGGTCATTCAACGCACCCAAATCAAATAAAGTTTAACGCACGTACATATGTACTTATATACTCGAAAGTAAATAGCTTTCCCTTGCTTCTGAGAGCATGACTGTACCAGTTTCCGTTTCCGTTTCCACTTACAGGTGGCGCTGCAGCTGCTGCAACCTGACGTTTCAACTGTCATTCTGTCCGAGCGAGCATCTTCTTTGGACACGCAGCAAACTTTGGTCAACAAGTTTTTCAATTTATCTGCGCCACGATGACAGAGCTTGTTTAGATTTAAGTCGGATGGCGTTTTAGCTTTGCTTTGGCTAAAATAGCAATGTGTGTGGCAAGAGGTAGGGGAGGGAAGGGGATTAGGATGTGGACACAATGGCACATCCGGCTTAGTTGCATAAACATTTTAGTCTTACAGATATTTCATTGCAGCTGTGGCCAATGCAGCAGGAGATAATGTATAAAACATGTCATGCAACCATTGCAATACATAATTTAAGTGATTTAAAAAAATGTTTTTTTTTTCTTGTATATAAAAAGAAGAGTTATAACTGCCGTTTTTTACTTTTAATTATTTTAGTTAAGTAACTAACTTATGGTTTATCTAATGGGCTATTCTTGTACACAGTATTGCTCTTGATTATTTTAAGGACTCCCAAAAGTGTTGTTTACTATTTTGAACAACAAAAATGAATTTAAAACTTCATCAACATCATAACGCAACTATTGTGAGCTTCCCTGCTTATAATTAGCTTAATACATTTACCTGTTTTGCACTTCAATTCGCAACAATTTCACACAATAATGCGGATAATATTCTCGTTTCATTTTATTTTAGAAGTGCCTGAATGTATGCACTGAATTTTTAAATTTTAATTAATAATTGGAAATGTGGCTTTAATTTTAAAGAGTTAGTGGCGAAAGTTCTGCATATAATTAATAGTGAATTGCTTTAATTAAATAATATAATCTTATTTATAGTCGCATGATAACGTTATATGTTGTTTGGATATATGAAATCAGATTTTCTTTTCGTATTTTGCGATGAACTCGATTAAACATTAAGCTGTCGGCCGGCCTGACCAGGATGTCATTTCTGTTGACCATAAAAGAGTCGATTCAAATAAATTGAAATTGAATTAAAATCCGAATATGCCGCAGGTTTTTAATTTATTTTTATTTAAGTAATATTTGCAAAGTAATTATGATGGAAATGCGATGCCATTGTATGCGAAAGGTATTTTAAAAGGAGCGCCTAAAAGCAGGCAACCCTTTTTTTTCAAAAGGTGACAATTAGAGCATAATGAGTGGAAATTAGTAGGGCTGCTAAAAATTAGAAGTCGGCCCACCTTGACTGACAAAATCGAGTTAGTAATGACAAACGACAGAAACAGAGCACCAGCTTTTGTTACCCTCTTCAAAGTTTCAAGTGAGGGATGGCAACTTGAGCCTAATGCTAAAAAATACATTTTGCAAATTGATTTAGCCAGAATGTTGCTTTGAAGTCGCTAAGAAACAATTCATAGCTTCAGCCCCTCATGGCTGTGAGTTGCGCTGGAAAATCTCATTATGTGTCTGGGCTACTTAGCAGGCCCAGCTGCTGTCTTTAAAGTGTTAGCCAGGAAATTCAATTAGACGATCCACATTCGTGTCAGGCCATCAACGATGCGTAGGCCAAAAGAAATATTGCCAAAGTTTATGGTCAACACAAGACTTTCGGCCAGACATTCCATCATCACTTTAAGCAACACATTTCTTGATTTTATTTGGGTCAGGCAAGTTTTCCCATTTCCCATTTTCCTACTTCCCTTCAACTTAACTTGCCTTGTGGGCAACAAATTGGAACTCAGTCACAGCTGAATTATTGATTAAAGAGTCTTTTAACTTTCGACTTTTGGTCCAATTATTACCTGCACCTTTCTTTTATATTTCATTTTATTTGCTTTTTTACTAATTTTTATCTTCTTTAAGCTTGAATGAGCGGCAATATTACATCGGTTTTGGAGTTTCGAGCCAACCTTTTTGCCTTGGTCAAGTTCTTGGAATTCGTAATTGATGTTTGTGTTTTAAAATAACTTGGCTAACAGCAATCGAGCAGCTTGCATTTAACCAAACTGCGGGCTAGTTAAAAGCTCATAAGAAATGCTAAGAACAAAATAAATTATAAAAATACAAAGTTCGTTTAGACCATTATGTTCTAAAAAGAAAAGGGGTTAACGAATAATGATATGTTGACTTCTTTTGACCACGGTTTCTTTTTCATTTCAAATTCTCTGTTTAGAGGATTCACTATTTTGTGAAACCCTTTGAGCGAGTTAGAAGACGAAAATGGTTTATATTAATTAGCGAAGACGAGTTTTTATAATTTGACAGCGGTGTGCGCACGCGTGTATTTGCTCTAGATTACAGAGATCGACTGACTGATAATAACATTACAAGATGCTGGACAAGCTCGCAAGTTACATAAAAGAGAGTTAGTTTACAGATCATATGCTTATGTATATGTACAGCTTTGAGTTATTACAGATTTTAATTACGTTAACATATTTGTGCAAAGAATAGCATAATTAGAGCAATGAAGATGAAGACGAAATGATAATAATTTTAGTTCTGCTCCCGACATGCTCCCCCCGTTGGAAGAGGTATCCTTTCAACCGAAGTGGTTTCGACGGGCAGAACGGCTATCTTGCTAACAGCTCTCTTGACCAATCCAGCCGCAGTGCGTATTATGGCAACACGAACAATGCCATCTTCTCCAGCGATCGTCTCCTCAATCCTTCCCAAGCGCCATTGAAGTGGGGGAAGATTATCCTCTTTAAGAATGACGATGCTATTCTTTTCCAAGTTTTTCGCCGATTTGCACCATTTGCCACGTTCTTGAAGAAGCGAAAGGTAATTCGAGCTCCACTTTCTCCAGAAAATTTGTTGCATCTGGCAGACGCGTTGCCACCGTCCAAGGCGATTGATGTCAAGATGCGTAACATCAGGCTCATCAAATGTGGCAAAGGCTGATCCAATTAAAAAATGGCCAGGTGTCAAAACATCCAAGTCGTCGGGATTTTCTGTAATGGGACAAAGTGGTCGTGAGTTTAACATTGCAGATATTTCACAAACGATGGTGCGAAGCTCGTGAAAGGTTAGAATCGTCTTCCCAACAACGCGATAGAAGTGAAATTTGGCCGATTTCACTGCAGCCTCCCATAAGCCGCCAAAGTGAGGAGAACGTGGTGGGATGAAACGCCAGCTGACTCCGATTGAGCAGCATGACTTTGTAATCTCATTAGATTGAGGATCGCCGAGGAAGAGTTCCCGAAGTTCCTTGAGCTCGTTTTTTGCACCAACAAAGTTCGTCGCATTATCCGACCAAATGGTGTTTGGTTTGCCTCGAATGCCGATGAATCTCCTTAGTGCAGCAATGAACGACGATGTAGATAGATCTTCAACAACTTCCAGGTGCGTTGCCTTGGTGGCGAAGCAAACGAAAACAGAAATGTAACATTTCGTTGGCGGCCTGTTCCTCACTTCCGATTTGCAAAGGAAGGGACCACAGAAGTCGATTCCAGTGGTGAGAAACGGGCGACTCGGCTGGACACGATCAGCTGGCAGTGGGGCCATGATATGCTCGCAGAGTTTGGGCCTTAGACGAAAGCATCGAATGCACTTGCTGATCACAGCTGCAACAGTTTTTCGTCCACCAATTGGCCAGAATCTCTGGCGCAGAGCTGCGAGAAGGCTTTGTGAACCAGCGTGCAAGAACTTGTGGTGATAAAACAGGATAATGGCTGTTGTTACCGGATGCCGTTTCGGTAGCAGCATTGGATGTCTAGCATCGAAGTCCAGGAGTGAGTTTTGCAAACGCCCTCCAACTCGCATGAGTCCTGTGTGATCAAGCAGCGGATTCAAGGAAATCAGTCTACTTTTGGATGAGAGTGGCTTCTTTGCGCTCAGGGCCTTGTGCTCGTCCGCAAAATGTACCAATTGTATGGCTTTCACGAGCAAGTGCGTGCCACTTCTGATGTCATCGACTGTTAAGACACCTCTTTCGCGTGGCACATCCTTGTGCTTGAATTGCAAGAAGCGATAAATATAAGCGAAAACACGCTGAAGTTTGCCAAACGAATTTTGGTATTTGCAGGTGAATGTGATGTCCAGGTGATGAGCCAGAACTAACGCTTGCCGCCGGCGTTCAGGTAAATCTCCAACAGATGGTGCAGTTGCTGGCCAATCGGATGCTTGTGAGCGCAGAAAGGCAGGTCCCTCGATCCATAGACTTGATCCAAACAACTCGAGCGTTGTGCATCCACGAGAGAGTACATCTGCTGGATTCATTTCGGACGGTACATGACGCCACGTCATTTCTTTGGTTCGTTCCTGAATTTGAGCTATCCTGTTGGAGACGAAGACATTGAAATTAGAAGGAGCTTCACGAATCCAGGATAAAGCTATGGTGGAATCCGACCAACAATAGTAACTACATGAAAATGGAACTATCTCTGCGATGTTAGAGATGAGTTCAGATAATAAGTGCGCTGCTGCCAGCTCCAACTTGGGGATTGTGAGTGTCTTCAGAGGAGCAACCCTTGACTTAGAGCAAAGCAGACGCGAGGTTAGTTCTCCTTTTGATTCTGATCGAATGTAAATACAGGCGCCGTACGCAGACATGCTAGCATCACAAAAGCCATGTATCTCCCACGAAGCATGAGGCAACAATACAAAACGGGGAAATTTGAAGGAAGTGGCAGCTGAAATCCTCGATTTGTGCTCCAGCCAAGATGAGTGCTGGGCTAACGGCAAGCTTTCATCCCAGTCAAGCTTATATTTCCACAACTCCTGCAAGAAGATTTTCAGCTTCGTAATGATTGGTGCTATAAGTCCGAGGGGGTCATAGAATTTAGCTATGGCTGATAAAATTGCTCTTTTGGTTGCTGGCCTCTCAGGCAATTCTTCTGAAAAGTGAAAGATCAAGTCGTCGGAACTTGGATCCCAAACCAAGCCCAAAGTCTTTGCAATATCCGTTCCATCGTGGAACTTCAGCAGCTTTTCTCGGTCGTCTTCAGACTCGCCTTCCAGTGCAGCTGGCTCGTTCGAACACCATTTGCGTATTGGGAAGTGACCTCTGCGCAAAAGTTCCTTTACTTGCATACGAATTTCCATGACTTCTTCGACAGAATCGCCTCCAGATATTAAGTCGTCCACATAAAAATCCCGGCGAACGATCTTAGCAGCAAGCGGAAAATTGGCTTCTTCATCCTGCGACAACTGTTGCATTGATCGTATGGCTAAAAAGGCAGCAGACTTCGTGCCGTATGTGACCGTGTCCAAAGTGTAGACTCTGACCTCATCATCAGGATTTTCGCGCCACAAAATGCACTGAAGATATTCATCAGGATGTGTTACGCGTACACAGCGGTACATTTTACAAATATCGCCACACAAAGCAATCCGAAAGAAGCGAAAGCGAAGAAGCGTTGTGAACAATTTGGGTTGTGTTGAAGGTCCAGCTAGAAGAAGATCATTTAGTGAATAGCCAGAGGTAGATTTAGCTGACCCGTCAAAGACAACACGTAGCTTGGTTGTTGTGCTATCCATTTTACGAACGCAATGATGAGGTAGATAATATTGAGGAAAGATAGACTGCTTGTTGGCCAATGACATGTGATTCAATTCGAGGTATTCCTTGAGAAAGGCGGAATATTGCGACTTGAGATCAGAGTCCCTTGCAAGTTTCTTCTCAAGTGACTTAAAACGCTGCAAGGCACGCTCATAAGAGTCTCCGAGAGAATCGAAGTTAGTTTTGGCTGGTAAACGAACTGAATACTGCCCAGAGCTAAGTCGTGTGAATCCCTTTTGGAATAGCTGCTCGCAGAGCAAGTCATCATCTGATATAGACGCCGTTGAGCCACAGCAGTGATCTATTTCCCAAAATCGCTTGACGATGTCAGTTAACGCTTCACTCTCCGAGTGCTGAGTCGACTCCATGCGAGATGTAGTTAAAATTGAAAATTTTGATTTTGCAGCAGAAAGATTTCCTGCCACAATCCAACCGAGTCGTGTCTTCTGCAAAAATGGTAGATTTTCCGCTAATTTAATCTGCCCAACACAGAGAAGACCGTAGAATAGACCTGCACCAATAAGAAGGTCAATTCGTTGACTTTTGTAGAAAAGAGGATCAGCGAGGTGAATGTTGTTTGGCATGTTCCATTGTGAAGGTTTTATGTCGAAATGAGGGTGATATCCAGTAATGGTGTTTGTTATTGCAGCAGTGAACGATGTTTGATAAGAGGCGTTCCGAGATTGCAATTTCATATCAATTGCGTTATCAGATGAGACTGCGGATTCTCCAAGACCTGATATCAATATGCCGGAACGATGAGGTTTAAGCTGAAGAAGATTTGCGAAGCGAGATGTAACCAAATTCAGCTGAGCTGCCGAATCAAGTATGGCTCGGCAAGGCACAAGCACACCAGAACAATTTCTTACATAAACGACAGCAGTAGCTAACAGCACGTACTCGGACTGATTTTGGGCTTCAGGCGGAGCTGCAGTGGGAGCTGTTGAAACAAGCGCTGATGCACGCTGAGTTTGGGAATCAGATGGAGGTTGCGCAACGACAGTGGCAGTGTTGGAATCCATATGGAGCAAGGAGTGATGTTTGGACTGACAATGCCTACAGTGCCCAGACTTGCACTGTTGCAGACTGTGTCCCTTTCGTAGGCAGTTGAGACAAAGATGCAACCGTTTTGCCTCCTTGTATCGAAGGTTTGGAGTCAAGGCCAAGAATCGCGTACATTTAAACAAATAATGATCGTTACCGTTGCATAAAGTACATGAGGAGCTAGACGAAGATATGAGCGCATTTCGATTCAATTTAGGTTTTCCCACCTGAGAGCTGGGTGTTGTATCTACCGCAGCATTTTCCAAGTTTTCTCTCATCATGCATCTCTTTTCCAAAAACGATGACATATCCGTCCACTTGGGCAGCTTATTCGTTGGCAATGCCTCCTCCCATTTCTCACGCATTGTTTGATCCAGTTTCGAAACGACGAGATAAATCAGCATTCCATCGGCGATCTCCTGAGCTGTTGCCACCGCGTTTAATGAACGCAGGTGAGCTTGAATTTTGTCGCTCAACTCGCGCAAGCTGCTTGCAGAGCCCTTCTCAACACTTGGAAGCCCAAAAATAGCCCGAACGTGTGCCTGAAATTGTAACAATTTATTGTCAAAACGTTTGATTAACATATCCAAAGCTGTGTCATAGTTATCAGATGTGAGCTTCAGGGAGCGAATGGTTTCCAGAGCAGCGCCTTCCAAACATGATCGTAGGTGCTGAAATTTCTCCAACTTTGTGAGTTCCTCGTTGTTCCCGACTACATTGTTGTACATGGCATAAAAGTCTAGCCATTCAGTGTAGACGCCCGAAAACCGCGGCAGTTGAAACTCTGGAAGCCTGGTGCTCCGGGAAACTAAACGAAATGTTCCGCTTTGCTCATCCGCGACGTTCCGAATCACAGTTGAGTTGACCACAGACGTTTTGCGATGAAGAGTGAGCTCACGGGATAATCTTGACTTTACTTCACAATAAATTTGATCGAACTCGAGTCGCGCGTCAGAAGCAAGTTCCATTAAGTTGAGCTTTTCTAGAGCACACCGAGATCTATCATAGTCGGTATGCAAGCGATCTACAATGTCAATGCGAGCCTCCAGATCAAACTCATCAAAATGCGAAAGATCTTCCGTTTTCAAAAATTCATTTAATGCCACAACTTGCCGCAATACGGAATCTGATTTTGCTTTATAAAAATCAATGTCACTTGAACCCGCGGCAGCGTTGTCATTGCCCGCTGTTTTATTTGCCATTTTAGTCGATTTTGAATACACTGTACCAAACTGTACCGATATAGAAACAGTTGCAGCTTATGTATATACTTTGATTGGTCAATGCACTTTAACCGTAAAAAGAGCGGTATGTATATACCAAACGCGTATACCGAATGTATATGTATGTATGTATATACCAAAGCACTGCACCAGAGCAACTGTTTTTATGTACCGAAAAGTAAGTGTCAATGCCCACAGTGCAAGAACAAACTGTTATACAATGCACCGGCACAATGCACTATGGGGCGAAATCCGAAAAATCGAATATTTAGTCATTTTATCAAAGTATAAATAATGCTATATTTTTTATGTTAACATGTAAAGAAAACTTTAAACTGTAAAGTTCGGTACCAACAATGTTATATAACAGACCAATGTTAAACCTAGAAGCTGTTAAAGTCCGATGTTGCTGTCAAAAAGCACGTGCTTTGAGATTGCAATATTTTTGCAGCCTATTTATTAATTGGATTTCTTAAAGACTAATCATTTATTTTACAAAATTTAAAATGGAAACCAATAATACGGGCTTGTACTATGTGTTGATTGTACTAGTTTTCTGTATTTGTGCGTGTTCTATTAATATTTTGTAAAATTAGATAATGCTTTGAAAGGAAATTTCTTGGAAAGAAATTTCAACTTTGAGGAAGCTTTTAACAAAGTTGCTTAACGAGGCTTAATGTACGTCCAACTGTATGTCGTAGATCCATTCATTGTTATTTAAAGGCAATATGTCTCATTTTCCACAATTTCCCACAATCTGCGCAAATGAATATTTTAGGACGTAACCTCACCATTTTTCAGTGTTGATTTGCTGGCTTGTCGTATGAGATATTTGAC
>JBAMBL010002107.1:0-18743 GCA_037043405.1 Drosophila subquinaria
AATAGCCTTTCCTCACTAATGTACATTTTATAAAAATATCGGTGCTATCGATAAGTATGCAACTGCCTGTCCTCATAGCATAGCATTTGCATTTAGCATTTACAAAATATTTGTGACAGCTTACATCAAAAACAAAATACGAAAAAAAATGAACACTGTTGAGCTAATTTCGCTATTAGAATTAGATCAAAATCTTTATAATTCAATGGGAAGAATATGTAAGTTGGTCGCATCCGTTTCGAGTCTAAGAAGAAATCGAAGGAAACGATTGCGTAGAACCTGGACCTACGTAAGTCCTTAATTTTTCTTTAATGGCTTCCAAATATTAAAAGAAAACCAAACTTAATATGTTTAGAAACGATTTGGTATCTTTTGGGAGAAGGAGGTGCCTCAAAACTCCGCGGAATTCTTCAAAGAGAATTTTCGTTGCGAGAGAAGTGTTTTTAATATTCTAGTGTCTCGACTCCCGCGCCTGGCAAGGAAGGACACCCCATTTCGGCTGGCCATTCCACTGGAAAAAAGAATTGCCGTTGCGTTGTTTACGTTGGGCTCATCATCCGAATACCGATCCATTGGCATCAGCTTCGGCATTTCGAAGACAATGGTCGGATCAATTTTAAATGAATTCTGCCGAGAGGTTGTGCGAGAGCTATCAAATGAATTTTTGCCATCAAACTTTATGACTCAAGACAAAGTTTCTGAGAGTGTAGCGGGCTTTGAAAAGCTGGGATTCCCACAGTGTTTTGGTGCAATGGGTGAGCCAAGTCTTTTTCATAATATAATTCAGTAAATTATGTGGTCCTACGTTTCTTTCAGATGGCTGCCACATCGAGGTGAAGCCACCTACAAAAAATAAAGTTGATTACCACAATTATAAAAAATGGTATTCAATTGTGCTTTTTGCTTTAGTTGACTATCGGTATGTAATGAGCAAATATATAATTTATGAACCCTCTTAAGCTTTCCATAGGTATAGATTCATCTACATAAATGTCGGTGCTCCTGGGCGAGTTCACGACAGTCAACTGTACGAAAAATCTAAGCTGAAACAATTAGTTGAGGCATCTTCGCTATTCGAGGAGAACTCAAAGATTATAAGTGGAGTAAGTGTTCCCGTTGTGATCTTGGGAGATTCGGCATTCAAATTTACTCGAAATGTTATGAAGCCCTATCCATTTTCTGTGGACGCATCACCGGAGCGGCGTGTTTTTAACTACAACTTGTCAAAGATTAGACGTGTTGTTGAAAATGCATTTGGGCATTTAAAGGCGAGGTTTCGTCGCATTGGCAAAGGTCTAGAAGGTTCGCCTGAAAACAACAAATTCATCATTATAGCGTGTTGTATTTTGCATAATATGTTCAATGAACATAATTGTTCATTCGGGAGTAATTTGCAGACAGAAATATTTGTTCAACGAGAACAACCAGACGAATCAAATGAGCTCGGAAACACAAATAATGATGCTGAAAATATTCGAAGCGCAATCAGCAATTATTTCTCTTAGAAATGTACTATAATAAAAATCATAAAAATAAAAACTGTTAAACATTTTAATTATATTATAAGTGATGGTCTTTATTTATTTTTTTCACGCATTATTTCAAGAACCTCTCTATGGAAGCTCTTCATTTCTTGGGTCATCTTTGCCATTTCGTCAGCCATTTTAACGATCGCGTCCGTCCTTAAGTCGTCATTTATCTTTTCTGAATTTCGACGTTGGCGCTTAGATGATGCAAAGGAAGATGAAGAAGCTGAAGTTGAATTCTGCGAATCTAATGAATAGCATGTGTCCTCTTGAAATAATGTTGAAAAATCTGATAATAAAAAATATTTAAAAAATAATTCATTAAATAATTAATTATTCATACCATAACTTTCCACGACTTCGTCCTCGAAATTAACAACACGGGATGTTGATAATATTCGATCGATTTGGGTATAAAGCTCCCAGACGGATGGAGCGCCGCCACTTGGTCCGATTTTGTCCCTTTCCGCTCTGTAATTGCAATATTGTATTTGTTTATAGATGATTGAAATCATCATACCTGTATTTCCGTGTCAAGTTGTCTATTTTTGACTTTACGTCTTTGCTCGTAACTCCCGTTATTTTTAGCTTTGCGGCCATTTCGCGGTAAATGTGCGAATTTTTGCGGATTCCGCGAAGTCCATCTACATTTTCTTCCCACAACTCCAGCAGATGGTTGGTGGCTTCCGTCGACCACACTCGTCCTTTCTTGCCTTCTTTTGCTGCAATTAATTGTATTAATACATAGTTACTTAAATTGAAAAAATAAAATAATATAAATTTCTTACCGTTTGCCATTGTACACTTCAATTATTGTTGTGGTTTGACATTTAGGGATTACACTTGGTCGATTTTTAAAAAAAATACCAAAATAAATACTTAAAAATCGAAAATTTCGATCAAAATGCAGTTACATTTCTCAGAAATGTACTATTCTCCCACCACTAGATCCAATATGAAATGTATAGGGTGAAATGTTACATTTGCTCCGAAAATGCTAAAATGCTGAAATGTAGTTTCAGTGAGGAAAGGCTATAAGTGTTCGCAAATTGTGCGATACATCGATGAATTCTACAGCTCAAGCTGACAAACAAGCGATAAAGCTACGTCAACTTATCGATAGTACCATATTTAAGTTCAAAATCTGTACCGTGCCTACCGTGCCTCCCGTGCCTACCGTGCCTACCGACTTTGGCACGGTAAAACACGGCAATTTTTAATAAGGGGCCCAACACGGCCCAACACGGATTTTTTTTAAATAGGCACGGCACGGCACGGACACGGCACGGCCCATGCCCATCTCTAATACAAACGCAACGAACTGAAAATGTGAACCGTAAATTGAGTTTTTTATTGAATTGGTTGCGTTTTTAAGACGTGTACCTCAAGCTCAGTCAGTTTTCGGCCAGTTGTCTAATGAATTTACATTCAGTTAACGCTCATTAACCCATTGGCCCGCGGCAATCCCTTGGCAATTGTCGTGACCTTGGCATGAACTTTCAAGTTTAACTGTAGAACTGTAGACTGTGAGTTAGAGTTGGAGTCAGAGTTGGCCGTAATTTGATTTAATCAGTTTGCGCGTGGGCCAAGGCCGAGAATGTTAATGAATTATTCATTTACTCGTATTTCAATTGCTTTGGTTACGACGAGGCTGCTGCCTTGAGGCTTATTTAAACAAAATCGCTTTAAAGTCAATTAAATACATTGATTTAGTAGAGAGTTGACTGAGTTGGAATAATGAATGCAAATAAAATTAATAAATAAATCCCATCTAAATTTATTTGTTCATTATTATTTTCATTGGTCTTTCAAATTGTGGTCTTAACTTGCCATGCAAGACAATGCTGGCCAGAATTAAAAAGCGAGCAATATGAAAATAAATTATAAGTTTGCATGAAATCAATTTAAGGGGAGGTTCTTTTGGATTTTTTTGAAAAAATCGAATTTTTTTTTTTACATAAAATGAAAGTTATATATATATAGAATATATGTGCCAAAGGATTTTTCAATACGACGCGCATTTCTTGAGATAGGGCGTGTCAAACGTACGCATGTCACGCGCGCTGCGTACCCGCTGTCACTTTCCAAAAACTATTAGCGCGTTTTTCTCGAAACCATGTTTTCTGATCTAATTTCAAGTACAGGTCTTGTTCTATTGATCCGATTTCCTTCATTCAAAAATCTTTTAAAGTATATACTTTTTTGTATGGCTTATACCTAAGATTGGCATAAAAAATTGTTTATTTATAATTTTTAAACGAGATGAAAGTAAAAAAAAGTGTAAAAATTTCATTTTTTTTTTTAAACGACCATGAAATTGTTTTTTTTTCACCAAAATTAATTGAAGTTAGGTATAAGCCATAGGAAATTTTATCTATTTTAATAAATTATATACATTTTTCCTTTCACTTTATTACCAGAGGCCCCACACTTGAAGAAGCAGAGCGATATTTTGAGAGTCGAGGTCGACGAGATCCGCCATTTTGAAGCCGCCATTTTGAATTTCTCAAAAATCACTTTTTTTTTTAATCGTCAATAAACAACGAATCAAAGTTCGAAAGCAGAAGTTCGTATGTATTTTCATTCTCCCACAAACCATTCTCAAATTTTGCTTGATTTTCGGCCAAATCCAAAAGAACCTCCCCTTAAGCCAACTGCTGAACATTGGACCCAACTCGCACTTCTGGACTTTTGTGGTGTCCGAGATATGCACACGGGAAGGCGAAAGCCGAACAAAAAAGGCATTCAACATTTAACATTCAACATTCAGCACAACACGTCCTTAAAGAACTTAATTAACTTTTATTTTTGCGTGTTGTTGTGCCAACCAGTGTCCTTTTGGGCCAGAAACGCACGTTGCCCGGGTCGTAAAAAATATCCAGCAATATTTAACTGTCGCATTGTGCGCCTTTTTACGCTTCGACACACACATAAACAATCCGCGTTGCGACTTTTCCACAATATTCTCAATATTGTGACTGGAATACAGTTAACTCGGGGAGCCTTCCCTCTGTAGACACGTAGTATCCGCGACAGTATTTAAATTAACCATTTAGAGTAATATTTTTTATTTAATGACTGCTGTGCGAATAATGCTGTAATGCACTGTAGACGCACAAAATATATAGAAACAATTGGCGAAGTTGTCAACTTACAAATTACAACAGAATATAAGTATGTTTAGTTCATTCAGAAAGGAAAACAAACACAATTTTTAAACTGCAATTTAGTTTGGAATTTGAGTTTTGTTTAATTTCGGGCTATTCTAAGATACTTAGTATAAGGATTACTGAATTAATTGCTTTCTAATGCACAGTAAATAAGTGTATTTATGGCTTAAGGTATTTACATCATAAATTGCCATATTAATCATACGTAATCCGCATGATTATACAATCAATGTTTAAAATATATTTTAGCAGACTCCGAGTACTCAGATGGCATAACATAAGCTAAGCATATTTGTGTTGTCAATTCGATCCAATATAAATACTATGCATGTCTATATAAATATGGAAAATAAACCACAGCAAGAAACAAGTAAACAAATGGCGGTAAACATTTTGCCATTCAACGCAAATCGAGTGTAATTAATCATTCATATGTGGTCCCTAACCAAAAAATAAAAATGATATCACCAAACTGAGCTGAGTGCGACCACTTGCAGTCTTTGTTTTGTATTTTTTTATTTATTTTTTGGTTCAGACTTAGGGTTGAACAAATTGCTATAAATAACAAAATATTGTGCAGTAAAAAAGCGAGAGAGAGAAGCGTTTGTTTCTATACCCTATATCCCTAACAATGCGGATAACTATTGAGTGATAAACCCGATCAAAATATAAGAGATTTTTCACAAAAAATATTTTGATGCAAAAAAATTCTTGAAAATTTTCAAAAATATTTTTGCTAGTATTTTTTAAAATTGTTTGAAAATCCTAAAAATTACCATTTAAACCCTTTTTTCCTCATTTTCATGCAAAAAGTGCCTTTTATGCAGTTTTCAAAATACTCTAAAAAATACTAGCAAAAATATTTTAAAAAATTTTGCAGTTACTCTTAGAATTGTTCTAAGAATTTTTTTGCATCAAAGTATTTTTTGAGAAAAATCGAGGAAAAAAGTTGAAAAAGTAGACTTTTGCAAAAATTCAAAATATTCCATGGATACTCAATGGGTTAAGGAAATTTTTGCATCATTCGAACGAAAATTAAATGACCTTTCCAAATATATATAATAAGCTACTATTTTCTTATTCAAATTCAAAATATTAAATTTTTAAGGGTGTGTAAAGTGTTTCTTGACAAACTGTATATATTTCTATCGGTTTCGGAAAATATTCGGATGTTGGTGTAAAGGTTACCGGTTATATGTCTGCTCCGGTTTTCAAATATCGGTATGATATTGGTTCACAAATAAAATTTGTTGTCAATTTAAAAAGAAGAATATGTTAAATTATAAACCTAATAATAAATGGTTTGAATAATTTCCGACATTCTGTTTAGGTATAAAACGGTTTCAGATACGGTTACCAATTTTAAGCCGGCTGATTCCGGTTAACAGTAACGGTTTTAGTACCTCGCTTTGACATTAGTTTCGGGCTCAATTATATACGAGAAACGTGATCATAGGATATGTTCTAGTTTGGCATTTTTATATAGACATGTTTTACGTGTTATTTTTATGGAGCAGCGCCATTTGAGCGCCCAGCTGGGAATAAACAGTGGTTTTTGGCAAGGATTGTGATTCGACAGGCGGTTAGGCGGCAGGACAAGTGCAGCCGTTCACACGCTCCGGCATGGAAATGACGTGAATGCTCAATGCTTGTTGAAAAAAATGAATAAAAAGCAACAACTTGAACAACATTCCATCAGCTCAGCATCAGAAAGGGACAAAGAAACACAGGCACAGAGAAAGAGGGACAGAGAAAGGAGGACCATAGAAATGCAAATTCAGAGGCTGTGCGAATGGATGAGGATGAGTATTGTTTGCATGAATGCAAAAGCCTGAACGCATCTTCTGCTCAACCGTCTGACCAACGCCATCAACTCGGAGTCGATAACTCTCTCAAGCCAGGCTTCAATTCGAGTACCACGACCTGCATTGGGTTCAGCTGCCAAACGAAGCGTAAACCAACAAAAGGTAAGAAAAACCATTGACGGGGAATGTTGAATGTTGGAAAATTGCTAGCAACGCCAGGGTTACAAATATAAAAAAACAAGCAAAAAAAAATAAAACGTAAGGAAAATGGAAAAGTATGCAAATATTGAACGAGACAATCAAATATGCAACAGTAATTTTTTGTATCAACTGTCAGAGAGCAATAAAGGCCAGCCACATGACCTGACATTATATTTCAGCCCCAGGGATTGACGAAGGGTTCTCGTGCTCCCTTGACTGCATAAACAAGTCGACAGAGAGCTCTGAGACACTAGATTGAATGATTTTTGGGTCCTGATCAGGGCAATAAGCTATCACGAAAATACAAGCAGACGTTTAAAGCAATGATATTAAGAATATCAAGAAATACGTAATTTTTATTGTGGTTGAATCAACACTCAGACTTTGTCAAAATTACTCGTATTATTTTATTGCCATTTGCAATTAGCAATGAGTTTTTAATTATTTGGTTAAAATATTATGGTATTAGTTTAGAAATTAATGCTTCATTTTTTTTATTTATTTTTAATAAGTTTATTATTAATAATCTTAAGTTTATAGTCTCCACAGATAACAGGTAACAAAAGTATTAGGCGTTTTAAACATTTCTCTCTTTTTCTACTCTCTTTCACTTAGCTATTACCCGAATTATGCTCTCATTTGTTAGACAAATTCAATACTCATGCTAGAATCGGTTTAATTTCAACTTGATAAAGTACAAAAGGCTTATTCGATGTCGATGTGAAGCATTCAAAAAGCGCTTAGCTCACTCTGAATGATAATGATGCTCATGATAATGTCGATTCCGTTTCCCGTTGAGGGAAATGGAAAGTTATCGCTGAATAGACGCATCTTGCGAATCATACTCATGAATACGCCACAACCACATTTTGAATGCATCGCAAACCCAATGGATTTCAATGACTACGCAGATGTTTAAATGTAATTCACTTTTATGAGGCTGCTCTCTGAGCTTTGAGTGAAACACTAACTCTCTCTCACACACACACACACACACGCACATATACATATGTGGGGAAGTCCTAAGCATTATTTGCACTTGAGCACACAATTTGTAAATAGGTCGTGTACTCGTATTATTGTTAACTTGTTCATAGCATTTCTTCATTTAGCGTTTCTTGAACAATACAACATTTGATAAAAATAAATACTCAGATATAGAATGAGAGAAAGTATTCAGTTAGACATTTCGACTATCACTGACCAAATGATATAGTAGAAAAGCCTAACCGTAACTTAATGTGAATGAAAACCAATTCTGGTAAGAATCAAAGAAATCTCAGAAACGCAAAGCCATATGAATATTTATTTATATGTAAATAAAATAAATACACAAATAAGTAGACATCTTACACATATTTCAGATAGATTCACAATATAGTGTATAGTATATTAATCAAACACCGAATCGCAAATGACGAGAGCAGTTTCAAAGCTAAGGCATCAAGCTCAAATACATATAGTATGCCTATCTCTCCGTATTTGTCGTGTCTGACCTAAATATTTCATCACGATTAACCGTTTCGAACCAACCGTTGCCTGAGGGCTACTTCGGCTGTTTGAGAGATGTGAGCGATTCGTTTTTTTATTCAGATGATTCATTATAATATCAGAGGATATACTTGTTTACAAAACGATCGAGAAAATTTAATAAATATTTTATTAATCGTTAAAGAAAATGTACAAATACTTATTACTTTTATGGAAAATGATTAGAAGTGAAACAAAATGTTCACGAGAGAAAAGTTGGGGCTTAAAGGGTTAAGAAACAATTTTGCACAGCGCTTATTGCAACAATTATTCTATTAAGATGAACTCTGCAGCTGTGCAATTTGCAATTTCGCGATTACGATATGATTCTCATGCTTACTAGCAGAAATAGCTAAAGTCGAGCAAGCTCGACTGTGAGAGACCATATACTTATGGTTTATCAAAGTTATGGTTGTTATCAAGTAATTGTACTACTGCAATTAAACATCCCGAAATATTTTACGTTGCGTTCTGTTACGACACGTTACGACCGTTTTCTTTTGTTATTTCTGTCAGTCCTAATATACCCGTTGTAATCCATTATGTACAGGATCTAAAATTGCGCCATCCATATAAAGATGCTCGCCGGACTGCAGAATATTTCATATGCGATTTGGTATAGTAAGCAGCAACAACAAGTTGTAATAAAACAAAATGGCAACGAAGGCTCTGTTTCCGACCCACTACGATGAGGAGACCAGAATCTGGAGTGGAATGAGAAGAACTCCCGTCTATAACCCTGATTGCTCCGCGGGTGAAGTCTTCTACATGACCATGAGGAATTGGCCCAACCAAATTGTTCAGGTAAGTGTCTAGTGCCGAATAACCGATAGATCTCCCATTGAATGAGCTGCTCTATCACGAAGTAGATTAACCATGAAGACGGCAGACAAATAACCAATGCAGAGATGCGTCAATTGGCTTCACGTCTGGCCCTATTCCTGAAGAGGGAGAAGCTGACCCACGAGGACGTCGTTGGTATCATTGGTGGCACCAGCACCTATGTGACTCCCGTGGCAGTGGCATGCTTCTTCAATACGACGCCCTTCCATGCGGTGAATGTCACCAGGGATGCCAAGGTTGTGAAGGGTCTCTATGAGGTAACCAAGCCGAAGATCATGTTCTGCGATGGATCCGACTACGAACGGATTAAGGAAGTGACCAAAGAGTGGTCTCCCAAATTTGTAACACTGACGGGTCGTGTGGAAGGTGTTCTCAGTATTGAAGACCTGTTGAAGCCCACAGCAGAGGAACATTTCTATCAGTGAGTGATCGAAGTTACTTTTACAATTAACATTGTCATAATTCTGTCTCTTTTGTTAGACCCCAGACATTGGCAGTTAATGGAGACCAAACAGCCTTGATATTGTGCTCCTCGGGCACCTCAGGTCTTCCCAAGGCTGTTGCTCTGTCTCACAAATACGTGACTGGGATGGCTTCGTAAGTATACAGAAGGTTAGAATCATTTATTTCTATAAATTTAATACTTTATCTTTCAGGTTTGCCAGCAGTACAGATATTATTTTAACCCAAGCCTCAATCGATTGGGCAACCGGCTTCGTCTTTGTTGTTATCAGCATTATGTGCGGTATTCAGAAAGTTATTTTCGATGGTTCCTTCAACGGAGAGAAGTTTATTGACATGATCAAAAAATACAAAGTCTCAATTCTTTTTCTGGCGCCCTGGCAAGCCTATGAACTATTCAATTATCGTTTGGCCACAGAGGAAGCCTTTTCGAGTATCCGATTGGCCTACATTAGCGGGGGATGGATCTCAACTCAGGTGCTGCAACAAGGCCAAGCCTTGATGAGAAGCGGCATAATTGCATCCTCTTATGGAGCTACGGAAACGGGCGTCATTGCTGCCAATATTGATCATTCCAGAATAATAATGACAACAATGTGGGTCGCCTTTTTCCTGGTCTGCGTGTCAGGATTATCGATGATCAAGGCAATTCTCTACCTCACAATCAGACCGGTGAAGTGATTATCGATAGCGGCACCAAATGGATGGGATACGTGAATAATCCTGAGGACACTGACGAGACGCTAAGGGAGGGTTGGTTCCATCTTGGTGATCTGGGCTATTTTGATAACGACAACAATCTCTTCCTTGTGGATCGCAAAAAGGATCTGCTCAAGTACAAGTCATGTCACTATTGGCCCAATGAACTCGAACGAATCATCTCCGAGCTGCCTGAGGTTCTGAATGTGTGTGTTGTTGGAATCAAAGATCCCAGATATGGAGACGCAGCTGGAGCCTTGGTCATCAAGAAGGCTGGAGCTGAAATCACCGAGCAGGAGATCATCGATCATGTGGCCAAGCGAGTTGTGGTCGACTACAAGCAACTGCATTCCGGCGTACAGTTTGTGGATGCGTTACCACTGAATATCAATGGAAAGGTCCTGAGAATCATGGCTAGGCAACTCTTTGAGTCACGGATAATATAAAAGTTTAGATAAATATCTTTTATTGATATGATGTCATAAGTACATATAAATCGCATCTGCCATACTCAAGCCATTTTGATTTTCGATTGCGAGACTACGAATGGATATCGGCAAAAAGTTTAAATATTTATATCATCAAGTATATCATATAGAATATCATATCGTATTAAATATCGCCATAGTGCATTGAATGTCACTAAGGTCAATATTAATTGGTTAAGATATTCCAAGTAGACTTTATAAATTTCAAATGAATCCATGGCAATGTCTTTAAAATGCTCTCGTCAACTTATCTTCCCACTTTGAACATTGCTGTCTTATTCGTCATAAATGCAGAGCTTTAAAGCTTTCTAAATTTCGGGACTAAATTTAATGCAAGACTTTGTCAGTTAACTGTACTTTGCTTAAAAGGCACTTATTGTACGAAAATGACGAATAAGTGCCTTTTAAGCAATTTTCAAATAATTAAATAAAATATTAGCGTAAAGATTTTTGTAATTTTTTTTTTTGCAGCCATTTGTATTAAAACAATTTTTTTGCATTAAAACATTTTTTTTTTAAATCGAGGAAAAACGTTTTAAAAGTATACATTTACATAAACTCAAAATTTTTAATAGGTACTCAATGGGTTAAGAAAAGCTTTGTATCAATCAAACGGAATTTAAATGACCTTTCCATTGATGCCAATATGTTGCTGTGCCAATACTTTTGTGTGTCAAAAGTGGGAAAGAGGCTACAGTCAGTAAGACATTTTGATTATCAAAGACAAAATGAAATAGTAGAAGAAGCTATCCCTTACTTTATTTGAAAGGAAACAAATTATGGAAAATACCAAAGAAAATTTTATAACGCATAGCCATATCAAAAAATATATATAATAATAAAAATAAATATATATATTTACAAATATAAATATACTTAAATACATGCGTAAAAATTGTTTTTAATCAGTTTGTACATTATTTAAGATAATATTTTAAAGAGATCCACAAGTAAGTGCGTACTGAAATTTACACCGTTTTGTTCTGAAAATTGTAAGATTGTTGTTTACTATTATTCTAGAATCAGGTAGAGTTTTGTGTTTATTAATAAAAAGACGGATTAAGAATGATAAGGAATTTTGGGTCTGAGGGATTAAGTTCCATCATATTTTATATGCTAATCTGTATGTACACTGTGAAAAAAATCGAGATTTTCGTACTAATACAGAAACCATCTAGAATCAGATGTTAATAATCCTTTTTGTTCGATTTTGTTCCTTTTCGTAAAAAATCGCATGTTGTAGGTGGGAATTTTGGCTATAAAATCGGATTTATTTATAAAACAAATTAAATATTTTTCAATGTTATAACTAAGCTTCATGTCAAATTTTAAGCCTCTAGATAAATATTTAGATTTTATATAAATATTTTATCCATTTTTGCATAGTCGCATGTGGGGGGAGGGAGGTAAGGCGTGGTCCAAATCCAAAAAAAAGAATTCAAAATTCTAAATTAGTCTAACTAAAGTTCATACCAAATTTCAAGTCTCTATCTTTATATTTACAGTTTATGCCAAAATATCCGATTTTTTTTCCATAGTGCTGAGTTTGAAATTTCCAAAATCTTTTTTCAAGCTCGGAACATACTAGTTTAAGTACACAAAAATCTTTAACTTATAAAATGTACTTGTTTGTAGTACAAAAAATTGTCATATTTAAGTTCGCTTCAACCTTTAAATAATCGCTACAAATGACTGAATAAAAGTTTTTATTGTTGGTTACACACAACAGCACACAAAACACTTGCATAAGTGCAAGGATCAATGCTCGGATGCTAACTAAAATAAAGAATAATTTACGGTGTTCACTTGAACCTAGCAGCGTGGCAGATTAAAAACGTTGCAAGCTTGCTGTGAGAACAGCGCTTTACTTGCAACGCATTGAACATATTCAAGTTATTCGAGTTATATACCGATCGAAAGGTATCAATTTAACTTACAAATGTGCATACTAAGACTTTTGGAAACTCACCTTGTTCGTGAGATAATCAGGTGTAAGTGGGAGGGGCAAAATTTAAATGATTGAGTTTTAATTTATTTTGTTACTATTCTAATCAAAAATACGCGGCGAATGACACCTCGATCGACAAAATCCGACCACTGGTTTAAAAGATAATTCATTTTGAAATTTTTGGTGGCCTTCCAAAAATGAGATGAAAAGTCAGTATGTCTGTCTGTCTGTTTGTTTGTTTGGATCAAATCGTTGATTTAGCTTAAAAGTTTGAATGAGAACTAGTTCTCGCTCTAAAATCTAGAAACCGCTAAAACTGAAACCCCTTTAGCATTCAAACGATAGAAGCTACAGACGCGATCTATATATCGTTGATAAGGTATTTCGAAGGGCTTTTAGGCATACCTTCAAAGTTTTTTTTTTAAGTAAAAAGGTGAAAATATGTTACATGTTATAGGCAATTTGATTCCGCGTTTTATGACATATAACACATACAGCCGTGGTCATATAAATAGCACAAACCAAAACAGACTGTTTCGATCGATCATTTGGACAATATTTTACATCCGATTATAAAAATTTTGATCGCAAACGATTATTGCACTCTTTCACATGGTATACAGGCAAAAATTTTACCGTTATCATTTTTCTCTTTTGTTTTATGCTTTATTTTCGATCGCGACCACTTATTTTGCATGGTCATAGAAATAGCACATTTTGATGGTACCATAGCTAATTTCTAGGAAAAGTTGTTTTCGCAGACTTTTTATTTTTATTTTTAATATTTAAAATTAATAATTAACAAATTTGGTCGAAAACGTTTTAAAATGGGTCGTGGAAGGCTTTGCTCGGTTGAAGAAATAAAGATTATATTCATACTTAGTGAATCTGGAAAAAACCTTCTGAAATAGCCGAAATAATGAATTTCTCCAGGAATTTGGTGTATAACGCACTTATAGTAGTAAAGTTAAGCCCAACCTACTTGACGGATAAAAAAAATCGTAAGAAAAAACCAAGGAAAACAGATTTTACTACGGATAGACTCATAGTGCGGAAGAGCAAAGCGGACCCTTTTAAATCCTCTTGAGAAATTATGAAGGAAATTAATGATGAATGTGGTAGGAATGTGTCCAGAAGACTCGTGGCTAGAAGACTGAACGAAGCTTCGCTCTTTGGACGCATCAGCAGGAAGATGCCACTCCTGTCAAAACGAAACATCAAACAAAAATTGAGTTTCGCACGGACTCACCGGGATAAGAGTCTGAATTTCTGGGAAAAGGTGCCATGTTTTGTTTTAAAACAATTATACATTTTTATTTATGAATTAATTAGTTAATAAGTTAAGCTATAACGAGCCAAAGTTGTTTGATTTTTTAAAAATATTTTTTAATGAAAAAAACCATTCCACAAGTTGAATATTTTTTTGTGCTATTTATATGACCACAGCTGTATCTGTCAAAATTCGTTTGAACAAGATGTTAGCTATTTACTGAATATACCTTTACCTTTACACTACTGCATGTACATATGCAGTATGTACACTGCTTGCAGCGTAATGCGGAAATAAACTGCTTGCAAGTGGTGAATTCTTTTTGCGGCAGATAAATCATTTTATAATCAAAAATATAGAATCGTTTGCTCTACGACTTTTTTGAAAACTTGCTAGTTTAGCGGGAAATCGCTAAGAACCGCTAAAACTGAAACCCCCATAGCATCCAAACGATAGAAGCTACAGATGCAATCTATACATCGTTGAAAAGGTATTTCGAAGGGCTCTTAGGCACTGCTTGCAGCGTAATGCGGAAATTATCTGTTAACTGAATATATACATTTTACTTAGAATGGGAATAGGACAGCAGCAGCAAAGTCTAGTGACGAAAACATTTTCATGCCCCAAAATTTCTGTTATCCAATTTTGTGACGAATAATATTATGTTTTACATATAAGTTATTTTAAACAAAAGTACAGGTAGACTTTAATTTAGGATGGCATGTTTTTCTGAGTGTACCTGTCGTATCTGAAGTATAAATTATTCGACGATGTAGTGATAAGACACGATTACGATATGCTTCTCATGCTTGATAATAAAAAAAAGCTGAAGTCCAGCAAGCTCGAATGTCAGAGACCGTGTACTTAAGTGGTGTCAGTTATCCAATAATGATACTAACGCAATTCCACATTCCCACATCACGTTTTAATATGTACAAACGGATATATGTAACTTTTTTCACGCAGATAAGGTAGACCCGTTTTTACTCTTTTAATTACTGGGTCTCCTTATAAAGACGCACGTCGACGACTGTGGTACATTTCATGTGCGCTACGGCATTATAATTTTAAGCTTATTATGCCCTTACGCACATGAAATATTATACAGTCCGGAGAGCTTCTTTATATATAGCAGTCGCATTTTTTGACCCAGCTAAGCAAAAATAATAGTAAGATATTTATAAATACAATGGAAACGAAATCTCTGTTTCTGACCACCTACGATGAGGAGACCAGAATCTGGAGTGGAATAAAAGGAACTCCCGTCTATAATCCTGATTGCTCAGCGGGTGAAGTATTCTTCATGACCATGGGGAATTGGCCCAACCAAGTTGTTCAGGTAAAAGTCTAGTGCCGAATCACCGATAGATCTCCCATTGAATGAGCTGCTCTATCACGAAGTAGATTAACCATGAAGACGGCAGACAAATAACCAATGCAGAGATGCGTCAGTTGGCTACACGTCTGGCCCTATTCCTGAAGAGGGAGAAGCTGACCCACGAGGACGTCGTTGGTATCATTGGTGGCACCAGCACTTATGTGACTCCCTTGGCAGTGGCGTGCTTCTTCAATACAACGCCCTTCCATGCGGTGAATGTCACCAGGGATGCAAAGGTTGTGAAGGGTCTCTATGAGGTAACCAAGCCGAAGATCATGTTCTGCGATGGATCCGACTACGAACGGATTAAGGAAGTGACCAAGGAGTGGTCCCCTAAATTTGTTACACTGACGGGTCGTGTGGAAGGTGTTATCAGTATTGAAGACCTGTTGAAACCCACAGCAGAGGAACATTTCTATCAGTGAGTGATCGAAGTTACTTTTACACTTAACATAATCATAATTCTGTCTCTTTTGTTAGACCCGAGCCATTGGCAATTAATGGAGACCAAACAGCCTTGATATTATGCTCCTCGGGCACCTCAGGTCTTCCCAAGGCTGTAGCTATGTCTCATAAATACGTGACTGGAATGGCTTCGTAAGAAATCAGCAAGTTATAACGACTTATTTTTATAAATTTATTACCATATCATTCAGGTTTGCAAACAGTACTGATATTTTATTGACCCAAGCCTCGATCAATTGGGCCACCGGCTTTATCTTCATTGTACTCAGCATTAAGTGTGGTATTAAGAAAGTTATATTCGATGGTCCATTCAACGGCGAGAAGTTTATTAATATGATCAAAAAATACAAAGCATCTGTTCTTTTTCTGGCGCCCTGGCAGACCTATGAGCTTTTCAATCACCCTTTGGCCACAGAAGAGGCCTTCTCAAGTATCCGATGTGCCTTCGTTACGGGAGGATGGATCTCAGCTCAGGTTCTCCAAAGGGGCCAGAGTTTGGTGAAAAAGGGCATGATTGCGTTCACATATGGAGCTACGGAGGTTGGCGTAACTGCTGCTAATATTGATCATTCCCAGAATAATAATGACAACAATGTGGGTCGCCTTTTTCCTGGTCTGCGTGTCAGGATTGTCGATGATCAAGGCAATTCTCTTCCTCACAATCAGACCGGTGAAGTGATTATCGATAGCGGCATTAAATGGATGGGATACGTGAAGAATCCTGTGGACACTGACGAAACACTAAGAGAGGGTTGGTTTCATCTAGGTGATCTGGGCTACTTTGATAATGACAACAATCTCTTCCTTGTGGATCGCAAAAAGGATCTGCTCAAGTACAAGTCATGTCACTATTGGCCCAATGAACTCGAACGAATCATCTCCGAGCTGCCAGAGGTTCTCAACGTGTGTGTTGTTGGAATCAAAGATCCCAGATATGGAGACGCAGCTGGAGCCTTGGTCATCAAGAAGGCTGGAACCGAAATCACCGAGAAGGAGATCATCGATCATGTGGCCAAGCGAGTTGTGGTCGACTACAAGCAACTGCATTCCGGCGTACAGTTTGTGGAAGCGTTACCACTGAATATAAATGGAAAGGTCCAGAGAATCATGGCAAGGCAAATCTTTGAGTCACGAATAATTTAAAGTTTAGATAAATATATTTTACTAAAATGATGCCATAAGTGTATAATATATCATCTGCCATACTCAAGCGGAACAAGTTTCGATATTTGTATTAGGAAAAATATCACAACGAATTTCTTATCGTATTTAATATCGTATAAGGTCGATATTAATTGGTTAAGATATTCTATAATAAAAAGTTTACAGAATATCAAATTGTGTAAAGTCAGCTTATAACATTAAAGGTATGAATTAAAAAATAAAAATAACATATTTTTTGGTTTTCTTTTTGAAAAAATTTATGCACTCTGAATTTTTTTTAAATATACAGTCTCAGAGTAGACTTTAAATTTCAAATGAATTCATGGTATTGTCTTATAGAACTCATCTCCCCACCTCGAACATTGTATGTCTTATTCGGCATAAATGCAGAGCATTTAAAGCTTTCTAAATTTCGGTACTAAATTTACTGCAAGACTTTGTCAGTTAACTGTACTTTGTTGGGTTTACGAGTACGTGCAAGAAGTTGCTAATGTCGTATACTTGCAGCGGGGCAAAGGAAAAGCACATGATTAAGTCAAAGATGGTACTGCAAGTAAGGCATAAAATGGGTAAGAATATAAAAAGTTTTCGGTCTTCACAGCTGCACGTCAATTTCAGCCAAAGACTACAATCGAATGACAAATTCGCTGGCTGACAAAAAAATCTCCCAATACAAAATTATAATATTTGTGGAAAAACAATTGTTAACATTTGAAAAAGTTGCTGAAATAATTAGTTGAATTAGTAATTAATAATCCAGGGTAAATTTCATAAAAATTTTAGTGAAATTCAAGCGAAAGCGATTTCTGTGGCACCCCGGAATATTTTATTATACTACTGTGGGCAAAAAGTATCGGGAATTTTAAATTTAAAAAATTTTGGGATTCCAATTGGAACAAATGTTTGTACTTTTAGGTTGGCACTACTATCATTAACATCTGTGCAAAATTATACGTTAAAATATTCATTAGTGTTTAAGCTACGATTAGTTTGGTACGACGCCAAATGTGCATTTGGCGATTTTGGTGCCAAAAAACGGTCAATTTCATCGAAAAAAGCCCCGCGTAGAAGTGAGTGAAACAATGTTTTCTGACTACCAGGACAAGATAAAACGCATTATTACGGGCGATGAGACTTGGATCTACGCTTACGACATGGAAATTACCGATCAATCGAGCGAATATCGGCTAAAGGTGAGCCGAGACCGAAAAAATCGCGTCAAATTTGCTCAAAAATCAAGGTCATGTTGACAGTTTATTTGGATTATCGTGTTGTAGTTCATTATAAATTCCTTCCGACCGACCAAACTGTCAACAAGGAATATTGTTTGAGAGATTTGCGTCGTTTGCGCGAAGCTATGCGTAAAAAGACGCCAGAACTATGGGCTGACAACTCATGGTTCTTGCAACACGATAATGCGCCCTCTCATACTGCCCCTGTTCTTCGTGACCATTTTGCCAAAAACTCGACCAAAATTTTCCCACAGCTACCTTTTTCGCCTGATTTATCTTCGTGTGACCTCTGGCTATTTTCTAAGCTCAAAAGACCACTCCGAGGACACCGTTTCGAGTCGATTGAGGAGATTCAACCAAAATCGCCAATTGCACTTTTGGCGTCGTACAAAACTAATCGTAGCTTAAACACTAATGAATATTTTAACGTATAATTTTGCACAGATGTTAATGATAGTAGTGCCAACCTAAAAGTACAAACATTTGTTCCAATTGGAATCCCAAAATTTTTTAAATTTAAAATTCCCGATACTTTTTGCCCACAGTAGTACATGTACATACA
>JBAMBL010002108.1:0-11764 GCA_037043405.1 Drosophila subquinaria
TATAAATCAGCGCAAAGCGCAGAAACGTAGCTGCCTTTTGGGCCATCTATGTAGATAGATGGCCAAAACAATGCGGGTCAGCCCAGAGAGAGAAATTGACAGAGTTTGAGTTTGAGTTGACGATAGATGGATGAGCGAATGAATGAGCAAATGAATGAATGAGTGAATGAATGAATGAATAGATAGATAGATGGATCGCCTGTATAAATGGTTAGCTATTTAGTTTCGGTTTGCTGCGGTTTGACTTTGTTTTAAGTGGATGCCCGATGCCCAATGCCCGGGCCATGGGAATTCGATTGTCTCCCCTCTCAGCCCCTTTTGATTTTATTGCCAAAAATCGTTCTCGTACTGGGTCAATTGAATGGAGCACACACACATTAGGGCCACATTCTGTTTCTGTTTTTGACAAACTGCATGGCAATTAAAAATTAACTAGCATCTGGTTGGGGCTGCTGACAAAGCACTTTAACTATTTTGCCGGCAATTGAGGCTGAAATGATTATTTAAATCGAATTGATGAATGACATCGATCGATGATTGAAGCTTAAAGTTATTTAAGGCATGTTAAGCTGAATTAACATCAGCAAAAATGACTTTTAACTGAGAAATCTGAGTTCACATAAGCATAGCTGATCAAATATTTACCTTTTCTTAAAGAAAAAACTTTAAAAATAATAAAATATTAATTATTATTATTTCTGTTAAATATATTTATTTATTTTAATGAAATTTAAGAATATTTTCAATTTCTATGGGTCTTTTTTAAGGCTGGCTCCATTTTTTTTCGTACTAAAATGAAAGCTCAAAGTTTTATCCTGAAAGTGAATTTTAATTAAACACTTACTTTTCAGCTTTAACTATTAAGTAAAATTGTAAGTCATTTTACTGGCTCTAAATAAACTGTTGTTTCAAATTTGACAAGTTTAATTAAATGAAGTTTTACATTAATGAAATGCTGTTAGGAAAACAAGCCACTTGTCGTGTCATTAACAAAACTGTGTATATTATTTTGTCAAGCAAAATGGGAAGTTGTCAGGTCGTTAAATGCGTTTCACAAGTCACAACTGCTTAACAGACAATTGTGGCATTTGCTCAGAGGTGTTTATTGCAGTGCTGTTAAGAGAACACATACACACACATGTGTGTATTTGCACATAGCCAACATTCTTTGGGTCTTGACAGCATTAACAACAGTAACTATTTAAGTATCTGCCGCAGTTGTCTTGCCGCTGCTTCTTGTGTCTGCTACGCTCGAAATGCCAGAGAAGTGACTGCAACAATGCCATAGATTGTTGTGGCAATGCCAGTAACTAGGAACTGAGAACTGGGCGCAGGGAACTGGAAACTTGGGCACAAAGAGCGGCCCAAGGACCGACACACAAACCGCACACATGGCGCTGGCCATTGGGGTCTGACTGCCTGCCATATGGGAGCTGCATAAGTTAAAGCTTTAAGCTCTTGTGAAAAAAAACACACACAAAACAGACAACAGAATATTGCTATGCAAGTATTTGTGCAAGTTATTTAAATGGCTTTTTGTGTTGCATACTTTTTGGCTGGCGCGCAATTCGCCGCCACCAGAGCCCCCAAGCAATCAACTGTCTGACTTTGACTTGCAGTTGCGATTGCAGTGGGAAAAACACAGCTTTCCCATGATGCAAACAAGACAAGACCCCAGCCCAGCCGAGATAAGCTAGAAAAGCAATAACGTCACACTCAAATGGATTCAGTTGCGATGAAGGAACCAATGCCTCAACTCATGCAGCTGCTGCTGTTAGCCGCGTTTATCGCTTTTGGCAGCTGCCACGCCTACCAAGTGCCAAAGGCCACAGTCAAGGTTAACACGCCCCAGGGCTTTGAGGTTTCCATACCAGACGAGCCTGGCATTACTCTGTTTGCCTTTCACGGCAAGTTGAATGCGGAAATGGAGGATCTCAGTGATCAGACCTGGGCCACGGATGTCGTCAGCTCCCGCAATAATCGATGGACATATCACAATCGACAGCAGAAGCTGCAACCAGGAGATGTGCTCTACTACTGGACAACTGTCAGATACAATGGACTCGACCATCACAGCTACAATCAGCATTACAATGTGGCTCAAACAGATCTCAATAGCCAACGCATTGATCTACAAACTCAGGGAGGCACTGACAAATCAATTGTTGTTAATGGTAATCCCACAATAAATATTTTTGTTTCATAACCATTGGAAATGCCCAAGCTAGAAAATCGAATCGTTTAAATAATCTGTTAATCAAGTTCTTAAATCAACTCATTGTTTAAATTTACGTGGCAAACTGTAATTGTTAATTGAGATTTTTCTCTGAAATATTTAAATGCAAATAAGCAAGTAAGTAAGAAACAAAGCCAAATTTCGAAGAAATATTAAACTTCATTTTATGCATATTAACGGGATATAAACGTATTCATTAAATCTCTATCAGTGTTAGCAATCACTTGTAAATACTGTGAGTTCTGAACGGAATATTTTCTGTTATCTACAATTTTTTGTAAATTCAAATTCACTTAACATCTAATATCAAGAGAAATTAGTTTATCAGCTAGCCAAATTTCACATTTCAATCCCTTAAACAAAACAAACAAATATTCAGCAAAATTCAAAGAATTCATGTCAATATATTCGATATTCAGCTCTTATCATCTCATTGTTTTTGGGGAAAAACAGTTTTCGTATTAAATATTTGAGTGGCAACAACAACAACAATTTTGGACTGTGCACATGTCAAACTCATAGCTCGTTGCATTGTTTTCCAAAGTGCAATAAATCAAAGGAGCACTTTGTCACAGATACCCAAGTAAGTATCCGGACGGTATAAATCATATTTTGAAAAGTTCTCTCCGCATGCGTGTGAAATGCTGTGCGAGTAATGGCTGCTTCAAAATTACCACCGCATTGCATTCACAAGTGCAAAGAGTCATACTAAAATAAATAAGAGTTCGATTTTGATTTGTGAGTGTGTGACGGACTAGAAGATACCCGTTAAAGGACAGACTTAAAGACAGAGTGGAAGATACACGCTTAAAGAAATCGAGCAGACTTTAAGCGCTAGATCTTTCCTTTCCTACCTAAACTTTCGATCTTGAATTATTTAATTAATTATTATAACTAAAGAATATACAAAAAATACAATAATACCTCGCTCTAACTATTACAATCTACCTTAAAGCTAAATGTAAATCTTCCCTTATCAACTCTTTAAATGCAGGGTACAAAACAGGGAAACAAAAAAGAAAAAAAAACTCATAAAACTATTCGGGCAGGTACTTTCGATAGTTGAATCGTGCCAGAGCCAAGTACAGGAGTAAACAACAGTACAATACTCATACAAAAATAATAGCAACAACTTGCTTTTGGCCCATTTAACTTTCACTTGAGGCAAAACAAATGCTGATAAAACTTTTTACTTGGCTAGTTAAAAGCACAACAACAGCCAGAAATCCATTGGGTTTTTTATCAACACAAGTGGATAGAAGTTTTTTTTATAGGTGCTGATAACTGAATGTCATTGTTGCATGAATGTTGTCTTATAAGTATTTGGTATAGGTTTTAATAAAATTATTGTAGATTGCAATTAAAATCAGCGAAAAATATTAAATATTAACTGAAAATGTTATACATAGTCCTGAGGCTTGACTATCTAAGTAGTTTGTAAAATGTTGTGTCAATTATTATATGCACATGTTGACCTAAGCAGCTGGTCTTCTCCATTAGCCAGACCTGGTTTATATTTAGAGTCAAGTGTAGCTTATCCAGCTTTCGGTTGACCCTTCTTGCTGACCGCTTTTAGTAGTTTCAGTTGAGTGTAGACAGAGCTGCTTTTTAACAGCTACAAAAGCAACATGGAGTGTATTGGAAGTAGAGTATGTTCGACTGTCAGATACCCTCTGATACCCTAAAGGAATACTAGTATAAGATATCTTTACATGCAATTGCTTTAAAAACACATTCTGGTTAGTTAATTAGTTTATTAAGTTTGTAAATTAATTTGAGACAGTTCAGTTTTTGTAAAAATCAATCAAAAATTAAAAAAAAATGTTTAGTCGTAAAGTTTCTTGGTTAAAAATGTGACCAACTTTGAACTTTCGTAACTCTGAAAAAAGTTTTACATCGGAATTTCATATTGTTCATAGAGTGGCCTTTAATTTCATTCTGCGTTCTAATTTCATTATTTTTACATATTTCGTAGAGAAATAAATCAATTAATTATGGTTTATTTATTTAAATTAAAATAAATGCAACTAAATGGCAATCCGCTGTGAGGATTCGTTCAGTTTTGTCAAAGCTATGAAATGATACCCACATACTGTTCATAGAATTGTGCATAGAATGTACAAATTTAACGGCAGCAGCGAAAGAACCATGATATACAAATGCAACTATGTACGTATACTATGCAGGTACATACGTCTTATATTCCAGGTGTTTTAGCTTATTTACCCATTTGTGTCATCTGCATTAGTCACAGCTCATTTGCAGCAAATTAAGCATGTCGGCCAAAAAGGTAAAACTGATGCAATTTTTCATACACAGCCAACGGCAGTGTGAAGCTCTTTCTTATGTAAGTATGACCATATGCATATATGTACTATAGTCATATTTGTGTGTGTGTGTGTGTGTGTGTGTGTGTGTGTGTGTGTGTGTGTGTGTGTGTGTGTGTAAAATAGGGGCAACTAAGCGGCGCTGTCAGCAACATTTGCGAAAACTGTTCTCATTTTCTCGTTTCGCGCAATGTGTGAGAATTGCAAAATGCAATGCAAGCAGCAATTTTATGTCAGATGACACTCACACACATACACACAAGCTTCATTTAACACACACACACATACACACGTAGACTTACACTCACACTTTTACTCGTGGCAAGGCGTTAAAATGACTTGTGACAACTTTCTGTGTCGGATAAAAGGACAAAAAAAAGTTGTCACAAAATTATGGCATCAAGATGTTGCAAGCAGCTGAATCATTTAATGTGCAGCTTAATTTTTTATGCTTGCCTTGTAAAAGGGTGCACATCCATTTTCATTATTTTCTATATTTTACTAGCCTTAAAAAATATTGAAATAATCTACTATAAATTACATTTTAGGTAAATTCACTTTAGTAAAAAGTTTTCAAATTACAAATATAAAGCAAGATTTAACAGGTTTTACCAATCTTCACAAATTCCAAATGTTAATTGTTAAAAGGTCCTCCACTTTTTTTACCGACTATAAGTCCAGGACTTTCAGGATAATCTGCATTTACAGGATTATTAGTTTGTTGACTATCAGAATCTTGATTATTGCTTTCAATATTTTCGGGTGGGGAGTTTTCAGGGTTTTCTGGGTATTCGAGATCTTCATAATCTTTAGGTAATTCAATATTTTCTGGTGTGGAGTTTTCAGTGTTTTCTGGGTTTTCGGGATCTTCATAATCTTGAGGTAATTCAATATTTTCGGGTGTGGAGTTTTCAGTGTTTTCTTGGTTTTCATCGCCATCTTCATTTTCCGGTGTGAAGGCTTCAATTTTTTCCTGATATTTAGGATTTTCGGTACTTCCAGGCAGGATGATTACAGGAGGAATTAAGAAATGACTATTCTGATCATTTATAGGAGGTCCAAAATTTCCGAGTGGTAAATTAGTGGGTGGACCCAGAAATAGTTCATCTGAAAAACGATAAGTGTTTTAACCCCATAATTGGACAGAGTCTTTGTTGCTATAAAATTAAGCAGTATTACCTATTTTAACTTTGTTGTTGCTTATTTCATTATCACAATCATTTTGAGGAACATTTCCTGACGATAAAATGGATACTATTTTGGCTAACTTATCTTTCGTCATCAACTTCCAAAAAGCTAAATTTCCGTCCAGTTTTACTTGATTCACATTTAGATGCTCGCTACATTGGTTTCGACTTAGCGAAAATGGAATTGCCTGTATTGACACAGATATCAGTAGTAATAAGATACAAATACGTCTCATCCTGACTCCAAACAGATAAAAACTAATCTGGAAACTTGAAATATATTCAAATACTTAAGATTTTGTTGGCATAACGAGATTTTAGTAATTAGATAATCAACGCTATGCAGATGCCAACCGACACTAATAGTCCATATTATTTTATTATAACCATTATTTTCAAGGTTACTTTTTAGTCTCGAATACTTATGTAAGACATAATCACAAGTGATTCCTATACAGTGAATTTAGAAAATTAGAATTCCATCTGAATTGTTTCTAAAATGGACGAAATTTAAGTGCTCAGATTTTAAGTCAACATAAATTCCCAAAACAAATTAAAATTTCAAGATTCCAAAAGTAAAGTATTGTAAAAAGCAGGTAAAACTGTAATACACTGCTAAAATAAAATATAAACTGTGAAACTGAACAGTGGTAAATTAATTATAACAGATTCCGACAAGCTAAATATTTTGCTCAAGCTAAGTTCAAAGCTGCAAGTGTTGCCACAGTGGGGTGACACATTGTAAAATAAGTTGCCAGTAACTTGACGCACATTTGTCACACACGGCGCCCTGCCAACGGGTTACATTCAGTGCAGCCCTTTTGGTTTTCGAAAAAACCAACAAAAATGTCGAAGGAAAAGATTACCACAATTCCATTTTAAAGGTTATAATTCAACCAGAGTTGCTATTTTGTAGTTTCTAATAAAAAGACTTCACTCCAAAAGAATACTTCAAAAAATACTTATATTTTCTAATTTTATCTATAAGGTACCTTCTAAATAAACAAGCGCGAAGGCTATAGAAGAGTTCCCGACTATAGGATACCCGTTACTTATTTAAAAATATAAATAAAAATGCATTGCATACTTTTAGGCACTTATATTGATTAAAGACTTAAATCAGCCATTACTCTCTTTCTTTTTGTCCGATCTTATAACGATTTAGATGAATGATAGCTAATAATAGTTAAAATAAGCTTATAGTTAACCTTGATTCCCAAAAAAAAACGAAATATATTAATAACGCCATATTTATCAAAAAATCCGGCTGTAAAACCACCAAATGGGCAACACTGATTATAACCCCGGCTGAATGGATGGTTGGTTCACCTACAGGTGGCACTGGCACTTGTGGAATTTGCGTAGCTCGCGCGGATTGGCGGATATTGCTTTGCTAGGAATAGTCTCCTCAGTTCCGCCCTCAGTTCAGCTGATATATGGCACTTTGAAATTAGTCTAAGTGCAAAATGTGAGACGCACAGCAGCAGGACACATGGATTCTCATTTTTCATGTGGAGCTAAAAAAATGTGCATAATATGTATTACTCAGTCATGGTATTCGAAACGACAGAAGTACTCGTTCATACCCATAGACAGATAGACAGATAGGCGGCAAATTCAGATGTCAACTGTTGAAAGCCAATGCTTAAAAAGCAGAGTTCAAATTAATTAGACCGCATTCAATATATGTATGCAGTAGCTAACAAAACAAAGTTTCGCATGCAATAATTTTCATTTGAATTCATTCGTATACCCTGTAGACATGTTATGCATGAAAGAGGTCGATCATTTAACAGGAGAAAATTGATGAACCAAAAAAAGAATAATTTAATCAAGAGAACAAGCAAATTTGAAGTTGTTGATTATTAAATTAGACGTAAAAAGACTAAAAAGATATATTAATTAATTAACTTAATAATTATACTTAAACACGTAAAAAATTTGAAACAGCTAAGGTTATAATTAATAAATAAATACAAACCTAATCGTGTGCTTAAAGAAAACCCGGAAACATAAAGATATTTGAAGTTATTCAAATATGTAATTCCAAATGAATATGAATAAATTTTTACCAAAAAAAGAAAGTAAATATATTTGTTTAAAAGAAGGATCTTTTCAATAAAAGGTTCGGTATATTTATACCTTTTTATTATATTTGATATATTTTTTATATTATATTTGAATGAAAATAAAAGAGGATATTTAAGAAAAAGACGATTTAACAGTTCCAAAGGCGGACGTAGTATCTCCTAGTCAGTCTCTCTGAGCCTTTTGGAAACAGCTTATTCATACATTGGACACTCGAAGCTACTCATTTTTGCAGTAATTCGCTCTCGAACAGAGAGGGAGTGTGTCTATTTTATTGTGCTGTGAAATGGCGACTTATTTTGTTATCATCGACATTGTGCGATGACGTCGTCGTCATCGTCAACAAGTTGTGTTGTGTTCTGAGCAATGCAAATAAGTTCGAGTACTCTTTGAATAAATCAGACGTAATGAGCTTTATTCGTGCTTGTTCGTTAATAGAAGTATATAAGTATGTAGGTAAGTAGTACAGGTATGTGTAGATACTCACATATAGTATTGCGAGTAGGTAACATACTAGTAGAAACCAATGTTGCCCAGAGTACGATGAAGATTCTCCTCCAGCTCCCTCATCTCAGCCTGGATGCGAGTCTGGATATCTGCAACCTCTTGCTGCACCCGTTGTTGCACCTCGGCAGCATTTTTAAGAGCATCCTCTCTGATCTGAGCACGGTTGTCATACGATTGACGGTTGCCACTGAAGAGACCGCCATCAGCCTTGGCAAAGACAGTTCCATCGGCCAGCTCGATGACAATGTTGCCATTGTCATATTCCAGCGTAGCTTGTTGACCATTGATATCGACCTTCTCCTGACTCTTGACGCTGGCTTCCTTGGCCGGGAAGTTGTAATCCTTGCCACCAGTCGACAGTTGAATGCCACCATTGATGATTTTGATTTGGTAATTGCCAAAGTACTGGGAGCTGCCTTCTCCATCATTGTTGAATAGCATAACGCCTCCATTGCCAGTGTGAGAAACAAAGCTGTGACCTCCCATAATTTGGCCATTGATGATAACCTTCGATCCCGATTTGTCGCCATCATCTTCATCGCTCTCATCGCTGCTCGAGTCCCCGTCGGTTACAATCGTCTGACCATTGGCTCCAACCAAAACCGTTTTGCCATCGGGCCGGGTGTAGATGCTGCCAGCTCCATTTTGTAGGACAGTGCTGCCGCGATCCCTCGTCACGAAGTTGTGCACGGGCAGAGCCTGCGCTGCCTTCTGCGCCTCGGCAACTTCCTTGAGAGCGGCTTCCTTGATCTGGGCCCGGTTCTCGTACGAATGGCGATTGCCACTGAAGAGACCTCCATCAGCCTTGGCAAACACAGTTCCATCGGCCAGCTCGATGACAATGTTGCCATTATCATATTCCAGCGTTGCCTGTTGACCATTTACATCGACCTTCTCCTGACTCTTCTCACTCGCATCCTTTGCTGGGAAATTGTACTCTTTGCCTGCAGTTTTCAGTTGAATGCCACCATTTACAATTTTGATTTCGTAGTTGCCGTACAATTGGGAGCTGCCTTCTCCGCCGTTTTTGAACAGCATTACATCGCCATAGGCAGAGGGAAACTGGTTACTGCTGACAATTTGGCCATCGATGATAACCTTGGATCTGTGAGGCTGCGTTGTTCCGGGAATTGAGGTCTGCACACCGTTAGTGTGATCCACATGAGTTGCGGGTTTCTCAGTGACAACTTCTTTTGCTGCAGAAATTAAGGAAGATTTTATAATTTCAGCAAATTATTCAATATGATTAAAAGATTTACCGCTGGCTAAGCACACAACGACTGCAATTAGCCCGAACATCATTAGAATGCGACCCGTATCCATATTGAACAATAGGTTGACTGTCTCAATTGAGAGCTATGATCCCCCTTTTATAGTAGTTGCAATCGATCGCGAATAATATATACTTGATTATTATGTATATTAAATGTGGGTAGATACACCAGAGAGGTCAACAGTACAACGTCTAGGGGAAATGCCAGCCCAACGAAGATAACGACGATTTTGCTTCTACACGACTTGCGATTCTCAATTGCACTGAACTCGTCTCCAAAATGACGATTGTTTTGACTCACGTTTCGCGACTGACTCGTATTGAGGTAATACTCATTGGGCGTAGCTCAGCTCTGGCTTAAATCGCTTCAATGCGCATCACAAAACTGTCAACTCAAATTCATTCAACTCAAAACAATAATTGACACACATAAGTGAGTGTGAAGCAAAAAAGTTAATTGGAACTTAATTTACTATAGTGAGATAAAAAGGTGAATGAGAATATAATAACAATTATATATAGAATACCATAATTCCACTTTGTGCACACTTCACTGTACCTATGTCATATGTATATAAGAGACTAAACATGCCAACCAAGATGGGAAATCCCTATCATTAACCTTATAATTATTTATTTACTGAAGTCAATATGCGCGTCTTTGTGTACAGTTGGGTTAAAAGTTTATCACTCCGATGGGAAAAAACATAAAGTAATGTGTCATCTCAAGAACTTATCAGCCTATAATAAAAAGGTTAAGTTCGAAAACAAAACTGAAGAGATATTGATGACACTATTATATCGAAGTTGTTACATTTTCAAGCTTGGTGGAATATAAATTTTTGAGGGGAGTTTATAGTAGTCAGTGTGCTAATTTTGGTCACTCTAGCTATTACAGTCTCTGAGATCTCTTAGATCTCATTCGACTTAGAGATCAGACGACTCGGGTGTTAATGTTGGTTGTACTATTACATTATACTTAAATTTTAAATGATTAGTATACAAATTTATAAATATTAATATTTATAAAAATATATTATATATATAATATAATCAAACTATGTTAACAAAAAAAATATTTAAAAAAAATAAGCTATCATCCACAAAAAAAAAATATTATTAAAATTAATATAAATTAATTTTTACATTATACTTAAATTTTAAATGATTAGTATACAAATTTATAAATATTAATATTTATAAAAATATATTATATATATAATATAATCAAACTATGTTAACAAAAAAAAATATTAAAAAAAAATAAGCTATCATCCACAAAAAAAAAATATTATTAATATTAATATAAATTAATTTTGTTTTATACATTTTTTTTTATCTTATATATCTATATATATATATATATATATATATATTTAAAAATGTTCTTTAACCAAAGTTCCACGGGACCACCATATAAAATGTCACAATCATAATCCGCTGCAAGATCATAAGATAAGACTAGTCGAATTTGCAACGGAAGAGCTATACAATATAATCGAAATAATCAAAGTGTATCTAGCAAGTGTAGTTGCTGATATCAACACGTTTATACAAACAGACTTAGCTACTGATACTGATCACGAATAGACCTGCATTTTGTAAATTCGGAACTAATCAAACAGCATCAATCATTCGTTTCAATTCAATTCTGTAAAGAATCCATCCATCAAGCCAATTGAAAGTAATGCAGTTAAATTTCATTATATGTATTTGTTTATTTTGAAAATTGAATTGGCTTCATTAACTTCGCCATTGATCGGGCCAAATGTCAATTAGTAGCGCCATTTGCCATTTCCAGAACGTATGACAATATTGTCGGTTGTCTCACCACCATTCCAGCCTGGACCGCCACCGGGCCCCTGATTGGATGCGGGTCCCCATTTAAACAAAGACGGCATGCCGTGAACAGCTAAGATATAATAATAATGTATAGTATTGTGTATTGGATTCGTGTGTGTGTAATGCAAATTGGAATTTGAGGCAACGGGCAATGACTGAACAAAACTGACTTACCGCTGAGCAGCGCGACGAGCAGCAAGAGCAAGAAAATAAATTGAAGACTGCGGCGGCCCATGGTCAAGGCAAAGAGTCAAATGACTGAAGAGCCTTTAACAGAAACGCGCGTTTATATACCATATGTATG